>CASHTC010001432.1:2500-12500 GCA_949357725.1 Hyperoplus immaculatus
GTGTGTGTGTGTGTGTGTGTGTTTTCTCTGTGTGTGTGTGTTTTTTTTCCTCTGTGTGTGTGTGTGTGTGTGTGTGTGTGTGTGTGTCTCGCTCTGTCTCTGTGTGTGTGTGTGTGTGTGTGTGTGTGTGTCTGTGTCCCCCTCTCTGTTTCTATGTATGTGTGTCTGTCTTTCTCTCTGTCTGTGTGTGTGTGTGTGTATTTCTCTCTGCGTGTGTCTCTCTCTCGGTCTCTGTCTGTCTGTCTGTGTGTGTATGTGTCTCTCTCTCTCTCTGTCTGACCCATCCATATATCATATGTAAAATTATAATAAATGTATGTTTGTGTGTCTTGACTATTCCCTCTCCTGTGTCTTGACTATTCCCTCTGCTGTGTCTTGACTATTCCCTCTCCTGTGTCTTGACTATTCCCTCGTCTGTGTCTTGCAGGCGACACAGCCTTTGTGGTCCTTCGTAAGCAGAAGCTGCTCTTCCTCCACTGGTACCATCACATCACCGTGCTGCTCTACTCCTGGTATTCCTACAAAGACATGGTGGCCGGAGGCGGCTGGTTTATGACCATGAACTTCTCGGTGCACGCGCTCATGTACAGCTACTACAGCGTGCGCGCCGCGGGGATGCGTGTGCCGCGGCCGTTTGCTGTGCTAATCACCAGCGCTCAGATCGGACAGATGGTGATGGGGCTAACGGTTAGCGCGCTAGTCTACCAGTGGATGCATCACGCAGACTGTCCCTCGCGCATCGATAACATCTTCTGGGCCACGATCATGTATCTGAGCTACCTGCTGCTGTTCTGTAACTTCTTCTACCAAACGTATATACGCAGCAGCCCTCCTAAGCAGATCAAGAAAGACTAGAGCTGCTATGAAAAGGCCCCCAAGTGCATTGTGGGGGTTTGAGGCTGAAGCTGCCATCGTTTAAAGGTGAGGTCAGTGATTCTGCAGAATTTGTTGACAAATAATTTTTTGGGCAAAATCAGTGAATAGGTTCAAGGTTTTTATTAAATGTCCCAAAAGGGCAAATTGTTTACAACAATATATCTCCTCATGTTCAAGAAATCTGGTGTTAATACACAGCCTAGGCTCTGCAAACTAAACAGGCGTGTTGCTAAGGTGGGCCCTTTGTTTACATACCAGTTTACAGAGCCACACACAGTACAGACAGGTAGTGGATCATGAGGAGATATTCACTGATTTTGACAACAAGCGTTCTGCAGAATCACTGACTCCATCTTTTAACTAACTGATAAAACAAAAACCTTCTGGATTGATTTCTGATAACGAACAAATATATTTATTTTAAGTCGTTCAACTGAAAGTATTCTGACACATGTTTTAGAGTTGACTCACAGTAGAATAAGACGGAACATTCCTCCACTCATTGGCCAATCCACATCAGAACCTGTTTGAGAAGCACAAAGCATCGACATGCCGCTCCCAGGGCTGCTACCTGTTTCACCTGTTCCTACACACACACACACCACACTCACTCACACACACACCACACCACACCACACACACACACACACACACAGACAGACAGACAGACAGACAGACAGACAGACAGACAGACAGACAGACAGACAGACAGACAGGCCTACGTGCACACCTACACACGCTGTACGTCTGTGAGTAGTAAATCAGGATGCAGCAGCACACACACACACACACAGGCCAATGCGTACAGACACACACACACAAACACACACAGGCCTTTGCGCGCACACACACACACACCTGTAGTTTGTGTGTTATCGCGTTTGAATGACAGAATATGAACTTGACGCAGAACGTGACTGTTTGCTGAAACCTCCTGAACGGATTTTTTTCACACGTTTGAAAATAGTTTTTATGAAAAGGAAACCTGTTTACATCTCGTATTAAAGGTGCAGTCAGTGATTGTGGGGGAGCATTGATGTCAAAATCAGTGACTTATCTCCTCATGATCCGCTACCTGTCTGTACTGTGTGTTCGCTGACAAGAAATCCAGTGTTAATACTCAGCCTAGGCTCTGTAAACTGTCATGCTGCCAGCTACAGTGGCCCCTTTTTCCTCACATACCAGTTTACAGAGTCTAGGCTGTGTATGAACACTGGATTTCTCTCCAGCACACACACAGTACAGACAGGTAGCAGATCATGAGGAGATATTCACTGATTTTGACAACAAGCGTTTTCCGGAATCACTGACTCCATTTTATTTTATTTTTTTAAATTAAAGATAGATCTGCCTTCTTTTTAACTCAATATTCCGTACAGTTTTCAGTGTTTCTTATATGTTTACGTTGAACAGTTACACTTCCCTCCAGACTTCAGTTTCACATTTTAGTATTACGGTAATCTGACGCATGACGGCGGACGCTCGATGGTCGGCCCGATCCGAATCATTTTTAACATTATTTACAATCACTGGAATCTCACAACGATATTTATGCTTTTCTACGTTTTTGTTTTTTCACCAGAAAGTTTGTACTGTTGCACCTCATCTGTCCATTGTTATGAATTATATTATATTTTATTTTATTGTGAAGGTGTCTGTGAACGTTCTCAGAAGATGGAGTTGACTTCCTGTATGAATTGCAGAGATGTTGTAATTCTGCTGTAAAATGAAATGGAAAAAAACTTTGAGATCTTCAAATTTTAAATATTTTTATTTTATTGTTGTTGTATCATAATAAAGACGTTGTTAAGAATCTCTATGCTTCATTCTTTTCATTTGTTTTCCATCCTTCCATCCATCCTTCCATCCTTCCATCCTTCCATCCATCTTTCCATCCTTCCTTCCATCCTTCCATCCTTCCATCCTTCCATCCATCTTTCCATCCTTCCTTCCATCCTTCCATCCATCCATCCATCCTTCCATCCTTCCATCCATCTTTCCATCCTTCCTTCCTTCCATCCTTCCATCCATCTTTCCATCCTTCCTTCCATCCTTCCATCCTTCCATCCATCCATCCTTCCTTCCTTCCTTCCTTCCATCCATCTTTCCCACAAAATCAGTTGTGGAGTGATTTCCAGCTGATACAAACCTTTGGCGTCCCCTAGTGTTCACATCTGGTATCACATATATGACATTTTTGGGAAGAGTTTGGTTGCGTTCCGAATCGCATACTCTTTCTTTTTTCTATTCTACATACTACATCCAACGATAAAAAGAATCTAGTTAGGATGCAGTAGGCATACTTTTGGGACATACTTTTCTCTCTTATTTCATCATAACATTGCGCCTTGATCTTGCCTCTTGCTTTTATATCCGTCGCATCCCCGTTTGTTTTCATATGGAGGCTTCGTCGATGTTACGTCACTTCACGTGCGCACTGGATTGTGGGTCAGAATCGCCCAAATAGGATGCACTTTTCAACACTAACAATCTTGGCCGCATGAAGTAGGACATCCGGGTACTTCTAACCATCCTAAATCTGGCCACAAGAATCGGGACATCCTAAATCTTTTTTCTACATACTATATAGTAGAAAGTATGCGATTCGGAACGCAACCTTTGTTGGGCCTATCTGAAAATGCCCCCCACCCCCCCCCCCTCCCACTCCCCCCAATATTCAGAAATCCTTAAATAAAGATTTTAACGACAGGAAATTAGTTCTCAATTTGTTTTGTTTAAAAATAATAATAATTGTTTATTTGTCCTTACGTTATTTAGTCGCTGTTTGTTTTTTTTAGTCTTTTGGGTTGGAGGGGATCATTTAATTTATTTATTTTTATTTATTTTTATTTAATTTATTTATTTTAATTTTATTTTATTTATTTTAATTTTATTTAATTTAATTTAATTTTATTTTATTTTATTTTATTTTATTTTATTTATTTATTTTAATTTTAATTTTATTTAATTTTATTTATTTATTTTTATTTTATTTTATTTTATTTTATTTTATTTATTTTATTTTATTTTATTTTATTTTATTTTATTTTATTTTATTTTATTTTATTTTATTTATTTTATTTATTTTAATTTTATTTTATTTTATTTTATTTATTTATTTTAATTTTAATTTATTTTAATTTTATTTATTTTAATTTATTTATTTTTTTTTACCAACAAAACAAACAAGCATTGTCACACAAATTGAATGAAGATAATGTAATTCAATTTGTGTGAAGCTTGTTTTGTTTTTTTGTGAAAAAATTAATATTAAAATAAATTAAATTATCCCCTCCAGCCCTAGTCTCGCAAAGCCAGACCAAACTACAGCAAGTAGTATGGTCTGGAAGCACTCCGTTTAGAGCCGTCTATTCGGGGGGAAACTGGGCTGGCCTGTTTTTATTTATTTAAACCAATCACAATCATCTACGGCGGGGCTAACCCCGGGAAGCAGCCAATGGAGGCGTAGCGTTGTTTGCCGACGCCAGCGCTTAATAGACGCTGGCGGGAGTGGTCAAGCCAGACTACTCCAGCCCTAATCCCTATATATACTATCTGTGCCACCAACACACACTTTCCCCAATGTGAAGGTGTGACAGAGCTGCCATCCATATTCACACACGTGCACACTCCCTACACGTGCACTCTCCCTCCTACACGTGCGCTCTCCCTACACGTGCACTCTCCCTATGCAAAACACAACTGTCTCCAGAAATGATTTGCATGTTTGTAAGTCGCCCTGCATGACACAGAAAACGTTTTAATGTAAATTAGATTATCTTGATTGCTGGCAGGTACAGAATACAGAGGTTAAAGGTGCAGTGTGTAACTCTGTGTGTGTGTGTGTTAAAGCTGCAGTGTGTAACTTTGTGTGTGTCAGAGAAGTGAAACATTTTCTAAGGTATATTCTCATAACTGAATAAACAAACTTTCCTCACAGGAAAATGTGATCCCTGGAACACTGTTTGAAGTTAGAAAGCTTCCTGAAGAGTTACTGTTTCACTGTTGTTGTTGTTTACAGCAGCAGGGCCCACAGTTTGGTTTACAAACATATTCTAGTCTTATATCATAAGACTATATCATATCATATTGTAAGTTCCAGGTTCCTCAAAATAATTTAATTTGGATTTATGATGATAGAATTATTCAATACTAAGAATTACAAGTAGGGAAAATATCTTCTAATCTGTCAAATAAAGCAAAAATGCCCCAAAAATTATCTAAATATAAACCAAACAAACTCTTTCCTCCCAAACAGCGGGCGGCGCTGTTTCCCTCCTCTCTCCCATTCAGACAGATATAAGCTGTAGACCGTAGAAGAAGAATAAACCTCCGGAAGCTGCACAGTGGGCTAATGCGCATCCAGCAGTCGATCGGAGCTCCAGGAGTTTAGCGACCAAACCCACTTCACCAGGCCGGGAAACGAGACGCCAAACCGGGGGAGAAAACAGCGTGGGAGAGGGAAGTCTGGAGCAACTGGGACAGGCGGCGAAACGGCAGGTAACAAGCCAAACTTACCCGCAGACGAGAGAGGTTAGATGGGGTTAGCTGACATCTAGCGAAGGCCTGGCTAAAGCTGTGGCTAGGCGCTTCCCTAAACAGAGAAAATCACGTTTATTTAAATAAATATAGTTTAATGGTGGACGCCGAATTTACCAGAAGAGTCGTTAACATTTTAGGATTTAGTTAAATTGTGTCAATAAGTTGAATCTTACCCAGTTTTTTAATTGTTTCTACTTTAAAATGTGTAGATGTTTTTTTGACATGGGCGTTTGTTGTGACTGTCGCTGTGTAAACGCGCTAATTAGAGTAGTCACTGGCTATCTAAAGATTTCACTGTATAATAAACAAACCAAACGGCGTCAGACAGCCGTGAAAAACACATTCAAAATTGGTTTTAAAGCATTTTCTCCTTGAGATAAAGTGAGCAGGTGACAGCTAACTTCATGCTTAAACCACACACTGTTTATAAAAAGTCTAGGAGGTTTCCCCTTGGCTTAAACCAGCTTAAACAGGGAAAATCACATTTATTTAAATCAATACAGTCAAAAAGTGAAAGCCGAATTTACCATTACAGGCTATTAAATCTAGGATTTTTTAAAGTAATGATAAATTTGGAATTTAACAGCGTTTTCGATTGTAATTGCCTTAAAATTTGTAGATTTCTCAATTGGCGTTTGGTGTCACTGACGCTATCTATACGATGTTAACGTTGTTTTAAAGCCTTTAACGAGCAGACTAGACTAGTTACAAGTTATTTTATGATTTCACTCTATGAAAACAAACCAAACAACATTAACCAGACAGTTAATTCCCCTTTTTAAAGCATTATTCCCCTCCAGATAAAGTTAGGTGACAGCCATCTTCAAGCTTAAACTCAGAAAAATCACGTTTATTTAAATAAATATATTTTATAAATAAACGCCGAATTAACAAGAAGAGTCTACACAATCATTGAATCGAGTTAAATAAAAGGAAACTTTAATCCATATCAGTTTTTGATTGTATTTACTTTAAAATGTGTAGATTTTTACATGTGGTTTTGTTCGACGTTTTCTGTATGCTTTGACTTTTCAACAGAGACCGACTTAACGAGCAGTTTAGACTAGTTATACGGTCTGCTAACGTTATTAGAAAAAGATGGAGTCGTTGTGTTAAGATTATAGGTTTAATTCAAATATATAATGTTCATTTGAACTAAAATTAGGATCCAATGCTAGCGTTAGCTGTTGTTAGCCAGGGATGTCGTTAGCGAAGAAGCGGCTAAATCAATGTGAACAGCTAAGAGGTGACGTCAGTGATCGATAGTTTAGTGATAAATGAATTTAAACCTTAAACCTTGCTGCTGGGGTCAGTAATGTGATGGAAGCGAAAGTGAGAGTGTTCCCGGGGATTAGTCGGAGCCCAGTGAAGCTTACGTCACGTTATGCCCGGCAGAAGTTTCATTTCATGTCATTTCATTTAGCCTAACTTTCATTTATCAGTTGAGGTGCGTGTGTGTGTGTGCGTGCGTGCGTGTGTGTCTGTGTCTGTGTGGGTGTGTGTGTGTGTGTGTGTGCCCGTCATTTACAATGATGTTGAGTCGAACAAATGCAAAGCAAAAACAACACATATACAATGTGCAAATACATCAACACACAACAAGCTGATAAAGAGACAACACCATTGAAGCGTTTAGACAGAGATGTAGACTGGCTGGATGAATTAAACTGAAATGGGTGAAAGTACAGTACGGCCTAATGAGAACAGTTACAGGTAGAGTTCGGCAGATTTAAGATAATATGTTTGAATTGGTTAAAGGATATGAAGTTATTTAGTTTAATTTGTTGCTGTAAGTTGTTCCAGGAGTCGGGGGCGCTGAAGCTAGAAGCCTTTCCCAGCTCAGACCGGGCTAGTGGGACATAGTTTAGTTCTTATTTGTGCAGACAAACAAGTTTAAAAAGGCAAAAAGATGCACATAGACAGACATGAATGCACGGGTGGGACCAAAGAAACCCCAAAGGGCTTATAAAGGCATTGCCCACCTGACATTAAGATACAATGAGCATGAGCATGTCAGAGGAGCGGGTCTGATAAAGCCCGTCTGAAACTTGCAGCATTTCTGTTTCATAAAGAGGAAGTAGATTTTACTGTGAAGATGAAACTCAAGTTTTCTGTGAGCCAGTCAGTCTATAACCACTTGTTGAAAGGGCTACAGCGCCACCTAGCATAGTGGAGACAGCCATGCATCGGACATTTATCCGATTCCTGAAAGGCCATGTATACTCAGACAAGAGACACGGTCCGTTCGAGTGGCAAGTTCGGTATATGTCTTAATCCAATCTAGCTGTGCCATGGAAACGCACTGACTGATTCTGGAGAACACTTGTTGTCAGTCACTTTTTCTCAAAAGAAATCAGTGAATATCTCCTCATGATCTGCTGTGTGTGTGTGTGTGTGTGTGTGTGTGTGTGTGTGTGTGTGTGTGTGTGTGTGTGTGTGTGTGTGTGTGTGTGTGTGTGTGTGTGTGTGTGTGTGTGTGTGTGTGTGTGTGTGTGTGTGTGTGTGTGTGTGTGTGTGTGTGTGTGTGTGTGTGTGTGTGTGTGGGAAGAAAATCTAGTGTTAATACACAGCCTAGGCTCTGTAAATGGGGACTGATTTTGACAACAAGCGTTCTCCAGAACCACTGACTGCACCTTTAACTGTAGAATGAACGCTGGTCTTATCACAGACTCAGTGAGACGTGTGTGTGTGTGTGTGTGTGTGTGTGTGTGTGTGTGTGTTAGGGGCGTGCCTTGTGTGTGTGTTTTAGGGGCGTGCACGTGTAACCGGTTAAGACAAATCAATAAACGAAAACGTGTTATTTTTTTTGTGTGGTCTGGAAACACGCATTAATTTAGAGTAGAGTGTCTGTCTGTCTGTCTGTCTGTCCGTCTGTCTCTGTCTGTCCCTTTCTGTCTGTCTGTCTGTCTGTCTGTCTGTGTGTCTCTCTCCGTCATATTATCACATTATTTCTTATTGTCCAATAACATTGCTTGCTCTCTCTCTCTCCCTCTCTCTCTCTCTCCCTCCCTCTCTCCCCCTCTCTCTGTGTATTAATGTCTCTCTCCCTCCCTCTCTCTCTCTGTCTCTCTCTCTCCACCTCCATCCCTCTCCCCCTCTCTCTCTCTCTCTCTCTCCCCCTTTCTCTCCCCCCTCCCTCCCTCTCTCTCTCTCCCCCTCTCTCTCCCCCCTCCCTCCCTCTCTCTCTCTCTCCCTCTCTCTCCCCCCCCCCCCCCCAGCAGTCATGGTGGGCGAGCGGCGGCACGGTAACCTGTTGGTTCAGCTCGGTCCGACTCTTCAGGTCAGATTTAAAGATTGTGTGTGACTGTGTGTGTGTGTGTGTGTGTGTGTGTGTGTGTGTGTGAGACTGTGTGTGTGACTGTGTGTGTGTGTGTGGTGGGAGTGTATTTGTGTGTGTGTGTGTGTGTGACGTGTGTTCTTAATGGTCCTAGTAGTTATTCATCAGATTTTTTCTTGTATGAAAAGTTAAATATAAATAAAGTTTGATTTGATTGACAGGCGTTTCCAGAGGAGCTGATTCGCCAGCGCCGTAACCACGACAACCAGACGGAGTACCTGATTCGCTGGTGCCTCGTAACCCTGGACGACGGCTCAAACTCAGGGGGCGGAGCCAATGAGGCGAGCGGAGCCGGAGGGGGAGGTAGGAGAAAAACTGAGCTAAAATGGTTTAGAATTATTATTAGTTTGTCTTACAAGAACAGTCCCACATTTCATTTGAAATGGCTTTAAAAGCTTTTAAAAAGTAAAAAGAAGAAGAAAAGTATCTTCATAAAGAAGGAAAATAAAGAAGGTCTTACATTTAACCTGGATTGGGAAAAAAATAATCTAAAAAAGAAAAGATCAGATTTATTCAAAAGTCTTAAATTTAAAATGTACTATAAAAAAATAAAAAAAAATTCATAATAATAATAACACAGACACACACACACCCCCACACTCACAGTCCCTTCTCTCCCTTCAGGCAGTAACTCACTCACACACACACCTACACTCACTCACACACACCCACCCACCCTCACACTCACACACTCACTCACACACACCCACCCACACACACCCTCTCACAGTCCTTTCTCCCCCCCCCTTCAGGCATTAACTCTGGGTCGGGCAGCTCCAGTGGCTCGTCCTCTGGAGAGAGTAAAGCAGAGAACATCTTGATGTGGATGTCCACGGAGGACGTGTACGCAAACTGCCCCACGCTGCTGGGCAAGAGGAAGACAGACGCCCAGACCAGTGAGAGAGAGGACGCCACAGACGGGCGGGACGGGGGCGCCGAGTTTCCCCCTGACGTCACCTTTGATGAGGTGGGGCAAGGAAGGGGTTATGTAGGGTACTTTAGGAATGATTATTTATTTATTTTAAACATATTTTGGGGGTTTTATGAATTATTATTGATTTTTTTATATTCTTTATTTATTTTTCAAAGATTTTCTATTTTTTTTAAATACTTTTTTTAAAGATATTTGTATTTTGGTATTTTAGGAATTTATGTCATTTTAATAATTTATCTATTTTTTACACATATTTTGAGGTATTTTGTGAATAATTATTATTTTTTAATTCTTTATATTTTTTTTATATA
>CASHTC010001432.1:17500-27659 GCA_949357725.1 Hyperoplus immaculatus
GGGCCGGCTCAGCGAATCACGCGAGAGTTTGACTTCACGATGGCCATGGCCAATCTGATCTCAGAGCTGGTGCGGGTGATGGGCTGGGATAGGCCGGCTGGGATGGGGGGCGCGGCCTATGGTAACGGAGGGGAGGAGCCTATTGATGACTCATCAACAAGACCTGTGCTAAGGTTAATATATTTATTTTTTACATTGTGTGTGTGTGTGTGTGTGTGTCTCTGTCTGTGTGTGTGTGTGTGAGAGAGAGTGAGTGTGTCAAAGTGTGACTGTGTGTCTGTTTGTGACTGTCTGTCTTTCTTTGTATGTCTGCTTGCCTGCCTGCCTGTCTGTCTGTCTGTCTGTGTAGAAAAAATAAGTTTTACATATCGGCAACAATGCAAATAACCATTTTAATTTATTTATTCATTTTACCTCAGGTCCATATTCCAGCCCAGGTTTTGTGCGTCTCCGATCGTTATGTCGTCCAATGTCGCTGGGGGTAATATGGCCGCCGTGGCTGCTACCAACGCCACGCCCACAAAGAAGAAAGCAGGTAATGCTTTTTAAAAAATGTTTTACATACCCTGCGTTACCCTACCCATACTCTTTCTTTTTACTACACTACATACTAAAGTACAGAAGAGTTTTAGTCTTTTTACTACACTACATACTAAAGTACAGAAGAGTTTTAGTCTTTTCACTACACTACATACTAAAGTACAGAAGAGTTTTAGTCTTTTTACTACACTACATACTAAAGTACAGAAGAGTTTTAGTCTTTTTACTACACTACATACTAAAGTACAGAAGAGTTTTAGTCTTTTTACTACACTACATACTAAAGTACAGAAGAGTTTTAGTCTTTTTACTACACTACATACTAAAGTACAGAAGAGTTTTAGTCTTTATACTGCACTACATACTAAAGTACAGAAGAGTTTTAGTCTTTTTACTACACTACATACTAAAGTACAGAAGAGTTTTAGTCTTTTTACTACACTACATACTAAAGTACAGAAGAGTTTTAGTCTTTTTACTACACTACATACTAGAGTACAGAAGAGTTTTAGTCTTTTTACTACACTACATACTAAAGTACAGAAGAGTTTTAGTCTGTTTACTACACTACATACTAAAGTACAGAAGAGTTTTAGTCTTTTTACTACACTACATACTAAAGTACAGAAGAGTTTTAGTCTGTTTACTACACTACATACTAAAGTACAGAAGAGTTTTAGTCTTTTTACTACACTACATACTAAAGTACAGAAGAGTTTTAGTCTTTTTACTACACTACATACTAAAGTACAGAAGAGTTTTAGTCTTTATACTGCACTACATACTAAAGTACAGAAGAGTTTTAGTCTTTTTACTACACTACATACTAAAGTACAGAAGAGTTTTAGTCTTTTTACTACACTACATACTAAAGTACAGAAGAGTTTTAGTCTTTTTACTACACTACATACTAGAGTACAGAAGAGTTTTAGTCTTTTTACTACACTACATACTAAAGTACAGAAGAGTTTTAGTCTGTTTACTACACTACATACTAAAGTACAGAAGAGTTTTAGTCTTTTTACTACACTACATACTAAAGTACAGAAGAGTTTTAGTCTGTTTACTACACTACATACTAAAGTACAGAAGAGTTTTAGTCTTTTTACTACACTACATACTAAAGTACAGAAGAGTTTTAGTCTTTTTACTACACTACATACTAAAGTACAGAAGAGTTTTAGTCTTTTTACTACACTACATACTAAAGTACAGAAGAGTTTTAGTCTTTTTACTACACTACATACTAAAGTACAGAAGAGTTTTAGTCTTTTTACTACACTACATACTAAAGTACAGAAGAGTTTTAGTCTTTTTACTACACTACATACTAAAGCACAGAAGAGTTTTAGTCTTTTTACTACACTACATACTAAAGCACAGAAGAGTTTTAGTCTTTTTACTACACTACATACTAAAGCACAGAAGAGTTTTAGTCTTTTTACTACACTACATACTAAAGCACAGAAGAGTTTTAGTCTTTTTACTACACTACATACTAAAGTACAGAAGAGTTTTAGTCTTTTTACTACACTACATACTAAAGTACAGAAGAGTTTTAGTCTTTATACTACACTACATACTAAAGTACAGAAGAGTTTTAGTCTTTTTACTACACTACATACTAAAGTACAGAAGAGTTTTAGTCTTTTTACTACACTACATACTAAAGTACAGAAGAGTTTTAGTCTTTTTACTACACTACATACTAAAGTACAGAAGAGTTTTAGTCTTTTTACTACACTACATACTAAAGTACAGAAGAGTTTTAGTCTTTTTACTACACTACATACTAAAGTACAGAAGAGTTTTAGTCTTTTTACTACACTACATACTAAAGTACAGAAGAGTTTTAGTCTTTTTCCTACACTACATACTAAAGTACAGAAGAGTTTTAGTCTTTTTACTACACTACATACTAAAGTACAGAAGAGTTTTAGTCTTTTTACTACACTACATACTAAAGTACAGAAGAGTTTTAGTCTTTTTACTACACTACATACTAAAGTACAGAAGAGTTTTAGTCTTTTTACTACACTACATACTAAAGTACAGAAGAGTTTTAGTCTTTTTACTACACTACATACTAAAGTACAGAAGAGTTTTAGTCTTTTTACTGCACTACATACTAAAGTACAGAAGAGTTTTAGTCTTTTTCCTACACTACATACTAAAGTACAGAAGAGTTTTAGTCTTTTTACTACACTACATACTAAAGTACAGAAGAGTTTTAGTCTTTTTACTACACTACATACTAAAGTACAGAAGAGTTTTAGTCTTTTTACTACACTACATACTAAAGTACAGAAGAGTTTTAGTCTTTTTACTACACTACATACTAAAGTACAGAAGAGTTTTAGGGTGTATTCACACATGGAAAGTCTGTTAGTTCACTTGCTTTGGTCCAGACCAAATAGAATTTAGATTTGTTTTGTTTGGTGTGGTCCACTTTCATATTGCCCCTTTTGCAAGTGAACCAGCATTACGAAGCAAAACCACACGTGATCTGAGGTCATTCATTCATTGGACAGACATTCTGGGGTGGAGAGAAGCAGGAAGAACGAAGTGCGAATTTATCATTGATATAATATGGGGTTAAAAATAATAAAAAGGCCTACATCTACCCTATAAATAAAGAAGAAAAACATCAAATTATTGTTGTTTCATATGGTTATACTAATATGTAGCCCCATGTCAATGTCACGTTATGTGGCTTATAGCCAACGATGTGATAATTTTTACTGTATTTTTGCTGCTGGACGCGCGGCTCGCGAGGAATAGGCTCAAACTGACACACAGCTGATTAAGCTGTATCGGCTGGGTGTCGGCGCAGTTCAGCTCCAAACTGACACGGGGACAGTATTGACAGTCCCGTAGGGAAGACAAATAAAAACACACTTCATGCAAAGCGCAGCGTGAACCTGTTGGCACTGTAGGCTACGGGAGACGCTCCTCTCCATCTGATCGCTGAACACATCAGCATGTGTACGCGTCATTATCAACTGTAATATTTTCGCTCGGGGCTCCCGGTCAAACCACAACTAATCTTCCTAACAATGGCGACAACAACACTTTCCCAAAATGTGAAGCTGATGGCGATTTATTAAAAAAGAAAATAAAGAAAAGGCGCAGTGCTTCCCGCAATTGGGTCGGATCGAGTCCGGCCAAATTCACACCACATACGAACTGCAGCAGAGTGCGTTTTGAAGCGCATCGAGACCACCTCTTCAGCTGGGTCTCGGACCGCTTGTTTGGTCCGCCCCCGAGTGCGATTGCTGTATTCACACATGTCTGAAAGATGCGCACCGAAGGCGGAAGTGCATCTGAGTTCGTTTCAACCGAACTAAACACGGCATGTGTGAATACACCCTTAGTCTTTTTACTACACTACATACTAAAGTACAGAAGAGTTTTAGTCTTTTTACTGCACTACATACTAAAGTACAGAAGAGTTTTAGTCTTTTTACTACACTACATACTAAAGTACAGAAGAGTTTTAGTCTTTTTACTACACTACATACTAAAGTACAGAAGAGTTTTAGTCTTTTTACTACACTACATACTAAAGTACAGAAGAGTTTTAGTCTTTTTACTACACTACATACTAAAGTACAGAAGAGTTTTAGTCTTTTTACTACACTACATACTAAAGTACAGAAGAGTTTTAGTCTTTTTACTGCACTACATACTAAAGTACAGAAGAGTTTTAGTCTTTTTACTACACTACATACTAAAGTACAGAAGAGTTTTAGTCTTTTTACTACACTACATACTAAAGTACAGAAGAGTTTTAGTCTTTTTACTACACTACACACTAAAGTACAGAAGAGTTTTAGTCTTTTTACTACACTACATACTAAAGTACAGAAGACATTTAGGGCCACAGACAGGAGAGAATTTTTTTCATTATGTTGAGAAATGTCAAGAATAAAGATGAATACTCCAAAATGCTATTGGAGTTAAATGGGCATTTATGTATTTTCAGCATACTACAATTGACCTGCATGTATTGGGACATCCTAAATCTTTTTCTGGCATACTAAATAGTAGGGAAGTATGGGGATTGGAACGCAGGGATGCAGTATGGGAATTGCAATGGATTGTGGGATGTGAAGTTCTTTCACTCCCAGAAAAAATTATTTTCACAATTCTTTTTTTTTTTTTTAGATTTTCAATCTTTTCTTTTTTTCTCATACAGGAAATGGTTTTAAGATGCAGTCTGACTTGGTCTCCCTCTCTCTGTTTCCCTTCCTCCCTTCCTCCCTCTCTGTCTGTCTGTCTGTTTCCTTCCCTACCTCCCTCCCTCTCTGTCTGTCTGTCTGTTTCCCTCCCTCCCTCCCTCTCTGTCTGTCTGCCTGTCTGTCTGTGTGTCTACAGGTAATGGTTTCAAGACGCGGTCAGACTTTGCGTGCCGCTCTGCGTATGTGGAGTACGTGCAGGACAACCTGAAGACGGGGATGTTGGTGCGGATGTTAGAGGACTATGAAGAGGTGAGCGCCGGGGACGAAGGAGCCTTCAGATACAGCAACGATGGCTCACCGCCACTGCAGGTAAGAAGACAGACAGACAGGCAGACAGGCAGGAAGGACAGACAGACAGACAGGCAGGAAGGACAGACAGGGAGACAGGCAGGCAGGCAGACAGACAGACAGACAGGCAGGAAGGGCAGACAGACAGACAGACAGGAAGGACAGACAGGCAGGCAGGCAGACAGACAGACAGGCAGGAAGGGCAGACAGACAGACAGACAGACAGACAGACAGGCAGGAAGGACAGGCAGACAGGTAGGCAGACAGACAGACAGACAGACAGGCAGGAAGGGCAGACAGATAGACAGATAGGCAGGAAGGACAGACAGACAGGCAGGCAGGCAGGCAGACAGACAGGGAGGCAGACAGACAGACAGACAGACAGGCAGGAAGGGCAGACAGACAGACAGACAGACAGGCAGGACAGACAGACAGACAGACAGGCAGGAAGGGCAGACAGACAGACAGGCAGGAAGGACAGACAGACAGGCAGGCAGGCAGGCAGGCAGGCAGACAGACAGGGAGGCAGACAGACAGGCAGGAAGGGCAGGCAGGCAGGCAGACAGACAGACACAGACAGACAGGAAGGGCAGGCAGACAGACAGGTACGCAGGCAGACAGACAGGTACACAGACAGACAGACAGACAGGCAGGAAGGGCAGGCAGACAGACAGGTATGCAGACAGGCAGGCAGGCAGGCAGACAGACAGACAGACAGACAGACAAACAGGCAGGAAGGGCAGGCAGACAGACAGACAGACAGACAGACTTTAAGAACACACCTGGATTTGTGTCCACACGTTTCTATGTAAATTAAAGGTGCACTATGTGACTGTGGGTGTGTCCGGACTCAGAAGTGAAACATATTTTAAGTTTCAGGCAATTTTACAATCATTTACAAAATTACATAAACCTGTAAGAACACACCTGTCACTCATCAGACTATTGTACAAGTTATGGCAAATGACGTGTGTGTGTGTGCCTCTCTCTCTCTTTCTCTCTCTCTGTCTCTCTCTCGCTATGTGTGTGTGTGCCTCTCTCTCTCTTTCTCTCTCTCTGTCTCTCTCTCGCTATGTGTGTGTGTGCCTCTCTCTCTCTCTCTCTCTCTGTCTCTCTCTCGCTATGTGTGTGTGTGTGTGTGTGTGTGTGTGTGTGTGTGTGTGTCTCTCACAGGTGTACTGGAACTCCCTGTCCAGGACGTACTGGGTTCACTGGCACATGGTGGAGATACTGGGCAGCAGCAGCCAATCAGAGAAGGACTCGCAGGACAAAGCCTCCTCACTGACAGAGACGCTCAAGCTAACCGCCGGTCAGTACTGTGTGTGTGTGTGTGTGCGTGTGTCTCTGTGTGTGTGTCTCTTGCTCTGTCTGTGTGTGTGTGCGTGTGTGTCTCTGTGTGTGTGTCTCTTGCTCTGTTTGTGTGTGATTCTCTCTCTCTCTGTCTGTTTCTGTGTGTGTGTGCGTGTGTGTGTGTGTCTCTCTCTTGAGAAAAACTAACATTGAGATAATGTCCGTTAAAGATGGTTGTATAGGAGAAATATACGGACGCAAACAGACAAGGTTTAGTCAAATAAACACCTGAATGTACACGTTGGACCTTTGATTTATACTAGTATGAAAGAAGACTAGTGCTGAGAATGATTATGGAAAGTTTAGTTGATGTGAGTGCTTTAGAAGTTGATCATATTCCCCTCTTTCTGTCCGTGCTGCAGTCAGCCAGACGTTTTTCTCCAAGCCCCCTGGAGGCCTGTACTCTCTGCCCTACCTGTGTGAAGGTGTGCACAGCGAGACGGTGTTGAGCAGGGCAGAGTGGTGGGAAATCCTCTTCTTCATAAAGAAACTGGAACCAAGTCAACAACAAGAAGTCAACCACATGCTAGTGCAGGACCTAGATGACCAGGTAGGATGCTGCAATGTGACAAACACACGCACGCACGCACACACACTCACACACACACAGTCGCACGCACACACACATTCACATGCAGAGACACATGCACTCACACAGACACACACACACACACACACACACACACACACACAGTCGCACGCACACACACATTCACATGCAGAGACACACGCACGCACACAGACACACACACACACACACACACACACACACAGTCGCACACACATGCAGAGGCACACACGCTCGCACGCACTCACTCACTCTATATTACAATACATTGCAATGTAGATTTTTTGCACAGCCCTATTAACGTTTAACTTGTCTGTCTGTCTGTCTGTCTGTCTGTCTGTCTGTCTAACTGTCTCTCTCTCTCTCTCTGTATCTCTGTATCTGTCTCTCTGTCTGTCTGTCTCTCTCTCTGTCTGTCTGTCTGTCTGTCTGTCTGTCCCCTCCAGGAGGCGGAGCTAGACGACTCGTCCCTGATTGGTCTATCCGTACCAGGTGACGTGGCCAAAAAGCTCCTTCACTTCCTGAAACAGAAGCTCCCCTCTTCCTGCCTGTCTGACCTGCTGTGCTCACACACCTTCAGCAAACACTATGTGAGGAGAGGAGGGAGCAGCATGGAAGACCAGGAAATACTGGGTCAGTACACACACACACTCACTCACTCACTCACTCACTCACTCACTCACTCACTCACTCACTCACTCACTCACTCACTCACTCACTCACTCACTCACTCACTCACACACAGACACAGTAAACACTATGTGAGGAGAGGAGGGGGCAGCATGGAAGACCAGGAGATACTGGGTCAGTTTTTTTTTAACCTTTATTTCTACAGGTAAATCCCATTGAGTCCGAAGACTCTTTATCAAGGGAGACCTGTTTTCCTTTCCCACGTTACCATTCACACACACATTCATACACCGATAGCAGCAGGCTAACTATTGACATTCACACCAGGCAAGGTGGGTGAAGTGTCTTGCCCAAGGACACAACAACCATGACACAAGTGGCAGGGCGGGGATCGAACCTACAAACCTTTGATTATTGGCCGACCCGCTCTACCACCTGAGACACAGTCGCCCCAAGACAGTACACACACACACACACACGCACACACACAGGTCAGACACTCACTCACTCACTCACTCACTCACTCACTCACTCACTCACTCACTCACCACATATTTGTAACCTTAGCTAACGTTGTATTTCCTGTTCCATTCCTTCAGCCTCCAGCTCTCTGGTTTCCTCGGCAACAGGGACAGGAAGCGGTCAGAACGTTTCCACGGCGATGGGCTCGGTGTCTAAGAAAGCGAAGAAGGAAATTCTTCTTCCCGAAAACGAAACGGTCCAAGCTAACGTTAGCTGTAACACTAGCGCTAACGTTAGTGCTAACGGCTCAAATGTTAGCGCTAACGTTAGTAGCGCTAACGTTAGCGCCGGCTCAGACACGGAGAGTGAGCTGCCGTCAGAGGACCTCAGCCTGTATCCCAGCGATCTGCAGGACAAGATTAAAGGTGACACGCACACACACACACACACGCAGAGACACAGACACGCACAGAGACACACAGAGACACTCCCAGCGATCTGCAGGACAAGATTAAAGGTGACACGCACACACACACGCACACACACACACGCAGAGACACACAGAGACACTCCCAGCGATCTGCAGGACAAGATTAAAGGTGACACGCACACACACACACACACGCAGAGACACGCACGCACACGCACACACACACACACACACACACACAGACACGCAGAGACACGCACGCACACGCACACACACACACACACACACACAGACACGCAGAGACACGCACAGAGACGCACGCACACACACAGACACGCACGCACGCACGCACACGCACACACACAGAGACACGCACAGAGACACGCACGCACACAGAGACACACAGAGACACTCCCAGCGATCTGCAGGACAAGATTAAAGGTGACACGCACACACACACACGCACACACACACGCACACACACACACACACACGCACACACACACGCACACACACACACGCACACACACACGCACACACACACACAGAGACACACAGAGACACACAGAGACACTCCCAGCGATCTGCAGGACAAGATTAAAGGTGACACGCACACACACACGCACACACACAGACAGAGACACACAGAGACACACAGAGACACTCCCAGCGATCTGCAGGACAAGATTAAAGGTGACACGCACACACGCACACACACACACGCACACACAGAGACACGCACAGAGACACACGCACGCACGCACACACACACACACGCACACACACACACGCACACACAGAGACACGCACAGAGACACACGCACGCACGCACACACACACAGAGACACGCACAGAGACACGCACAGAGACACACACACACACACACACAGACACACAGAGACACACACGCACGCACACACACACACACAGACACGCACAGAGACGCACGCACACACACAGAGACGCACACAGAGACACGCACAGAGACGCACGCACACACACAGAGACGCACACAGAGACACGCACACGCACACACACACACAGAGACACGCACAGAGACACACGCACGCACACACACACACACACAGAGACACGCACAGAGACACACGCACGCACACACACACAGAGACACGCACAGAGACACGCACACACACACACACAGACACGCACACACACACACAGACACGCACACACACACACACACACACACACACAGAGACACACGCACGCACGCACACAGAGACACACACAGAGACACGCACAGAGACACACACAGAGACACACACACACACACACAGACACGCACACACACAGAGACACGCACAGGTCAGACACACACGCACACACACACAGAGACACGCACAGAGACGCACGCACACACAGAGACACGCACAGGTCAGACACACACACGCACACACACACACAGAGACACGCACAGAGACACACGCACGCACACACACACAGAGACACGCACAGAGACACACACACACACACGCACACAGACACACACAGAGACACGCACAGAGACACACGCACGCACGCACACACACACAGAGACACGCACAGAGACACACGCACGCACACACACACACAGAGACACGCACAGAGACACACGCACGCACACACACACACAGAGACACGCACAGAGAC
>CASHTC010001433.1:5000-7500 GCA_949357725.1 Hyperoplus immaculatus
CATCACCCTGTACCCCTCTGTACTTTGTTGTTAATGTCCTTGATCTTTAGTGGACATATACTAACTGCAGCTAGTGGCAGCTTTTCTACACATGTAATTATTCAACCCTTTTCCACGTTTCATATTTTCAGTTACAAACATAATTCAAAATTTAAAAAATTATTTAAATTCTTTTAAATTTCGATTTCAGGGAAAGCAGAGAAGTTTAAACAGACATGTCAGCCTTTCCTGGACTATATAACAGTACTGAAGGGACCTACATGACACCTCAGAGAAGTTTAAACAGACATGTCAGCCTTTCCTGGACTATATAACAGTACTGAAGGGACCTACATGACACCTCAGAGAAGTTTAAACAGACATGTCAGCCTTTCCTGGACTATATAACAGTACTGAAGGGACCTACATGACACCTCGTTGACTTTTTATTTTCTGCTTAACATTTACCTTTAGTTTAAACAATGTCCTTAGAAACCTGTAAAGTAGAGTACGCCATGTTAGCTGTTATAGAAACCTGTAAAGTAGAGGACGCCATGTTAGCTGTTATAGAAACCTGTAAAGTAGAGGACGCCATGTTAGCTGTTATAGAAACCTGTAAAGTAGAGGACGCCATGTTAGCTGTTATAGAAACCTGTAAAGTAGAGGACGCCATGTTAGCTGTTATAGAAACCTGTAAAGTAGAGGACGCCATGTTAGCTGTTATAGAAACCTGTAAAGTAGAGGACGCCATGTTAGCTGTTATAGAAACCTGTAAAGTAGAGGACGCCATGTTAGCTGTTATAGAAACCTGTAAAGTAGAGGACGCCATGTTAGCTGTTATAGAAACCTGTAAAGTAGAGGACGCCATGTTAGCTGTTATAGAAACCTGTAAAGTAGAGTACGCCATGTTAGCTGTTATAGAAACCTGTAAAGTAGAGGACGCCATGTTAGCTGTTTGTTTTATTTTGTCTTTTGTTTTTGCGTTCCTTTTTTATTTTATTTTGTGTGTGGGTAAAAAAATATTTAAAATAGTTTAAATTATTAAATGTGAGATTTCTTCATTTTTTGATCATCAGACTTTATGTCTTTTGTCCCTCGATCAAAAACACAAACTAAACTCATTTTGTTTTTCATGAAATCCAATTTCAAATGTGTAAAAAAAAAAATGAAGAAAACGGATTAAATTTAAATGTTTTAGTTTTTTATTCCAAACACTCATATTTACACTATAAAGACCATTCACCGTCTATTTATAAATACATCAAAATAAACAAGATAAATAAGATACAAACAGACACAGATTCGTATTGTAAACAGCGACAGAGACCCATCAGAGAACCATAGAATCCAGGGGCAGCGCGTCACTGAATCCGCCCCAGAATAGAGGCTCGTTTTGGGGCAGGAGATGTGGAGGATGCCGGGTGTCCTGGAGGTCTGGTGGAAGACAGGAGGCAGGTTGCAGAGGGGTGTAGAGTGGTGGAGAGGTGGATAGATGGTCGGACAGGGAGGAGCTCTGGCTACACGGGTCCCACTGGGGAACAACAGAAGCCCCCGGACTGAACGATGACACGTAGCCATGACTGGACATCTCCGGGACCTGTAACAGAGCAAGGGGGAGGAGTTAGATTAAAGGGGAGGAGTTAGATTCAAGGGGATGGAGTTAGATTCAAGGGGGAGGAGTTAGATTCAGTTTGGGGCAAAAATACACACGAAAAATGTAAGATTTTTTTTTTTTTTTTGTTTACGACTTCTAATGCACTTTACACATTTTTTTTTGAACTGGTCAAATTTAATTTTAAATTTTTGTATATTTTGCTTCAATAATCTTCTTTCATACTAGTATAAATCATTAACTGACATTATCTCAACATTAGTTTTTTTTTTCAATACTTTAATATCTACAATAGAGCAAGGGGAAATAAATTAGATTAAGTTTGGGGCAAAAATACACCGGAAAACTTAAATTAATTAAATATATAATATATATATATATTTTTTTTTACACCTTCAAATGCAGCTGTGAAATTTAGGTTGGTCATTTAGAACAGGGTCTTATTAAAATGGTGGCTTGAGTTCTGGAATACCCTCCAAAGACAAAACTTTTTTTTTTAAGCACTACATGGTACATTTTTGATTTTTGTCTGTTTATCTTCCATAACATGTCTTCTTTCATACTAGTATAAATCAAAAGGTCCAACATGTACATTCAGGTGTTTATTTGACTAAACCTTGTCTGTTTGCGTCTGTTTATTTCTCCTATACAACCATCTTTAACGGACATTATCTCAACATAAGTCTGAACCATAAATCTCAACTTCTAAAGCACTTACATCCACTAAACTTTCCATAATCATTCTCAGCACTATTCTGAAGGTTATTACAGAAGGATTTGTTCATATGTTGTTCACTGTCTGATTTAAAGTTGATCTCTTACCCTAAAGAGTGAGTCGGCCGGGGGTAGAGGAAGGTAGCTGCTCAGGGGAGGAGACTGAGAGAGCTCCGAGATGTGATCATCGCGGCC
>CASHTC010001433.1:12500-15000 GCA_949357725.1 Hyperoplus immaculatus
TGAATAAACAAACTTTCCTCACAGGAAAATGTGATCCCTGGAACACTGTTTGAAGTTAGAAAGCTTCCTGAAAAGTTACTGTTTCACTGTTGTTGTTTACAGCAGCAGGGCCCACAGTTTGGTTTACAAACATATTCTAGTCTTATACGTTTGGTTCCAGGTTCCTCAGAATAATTTGATTCATGATGATAGAATTATTCAACACTAAGAATTATATGTAGAGAAAATATGTTTAATAAACGCACTGCAGGCTCTGTGAATGTAAACAAACCCCCCTCCTCTAAAACTACACAGTGTGACTTTAAACTACACACTGACCCTTTAATGTTTCACTGTTTTTGATGTTTTTTTTCAATCTGCTGATTCAGAAAGTGAAACTAAACCTCTTGACAAACAGATGCTGTTTGAGGTGTCGGCTAATGCTATTGTTCTTCACACACACACACACACACACACACACACACACATATAAACACAAACATATATACACAAACAAACACTAAGAAGCACACACACACACGCAGTAACACTCACACGCTCTCTCTCTCTCACACACACACACACACAAACACGAACACACACATACACACACGCTCTCTCTCTCTCTCTCTCACACACACACACACACACACACACACACACACACACACACACACACACACACACACACACACACACTCACACACACACACACACACACAGTCGTTCTGATGTTAATGCCTACGTCTGCAGTCTGTCTCATCTTTACATTTGGTCCATTGAGGAAGAAAAGGCCGACAGAGACCTAAACACACAGAGATAGAATCAGCTGCTCAGAGCCCTGATGATGGCTCATCACAGCCACACTCACAGATACATGATTTAAAATAACTTAAATAACCTTCCAGGACACGTCTGGACACGTTTGAGAGCCTGTTTTGACATCAGTTCTCTAGTACTCTATATATGGAGAAAATTCGCTATGAGATTTCAGGGAAAGCAAAGCAGAGAAGTTTAAAGGCCTACTTCACCGGTTGGAATATGGAGGTGTATTGAACTCTGAGATCCTATGTAGTATAAATGTGCAAAAAATTTTAAATCGGATCATCCTAGCCTGAGAAAAGGCAGAAAGAGTGTTTTATGGTCTCACCGTCTAACCCTACAGTTTCCTTACTGTGACATCACAGTAAGGGTCAGGATTAACAGGACAGCTGGGCCAAGGGAAGACTGAGGGAAGAAAAACCTCATTCATTATATTATAATAGTGATTTTATAATGATAGAACGCTGGTTCCGTATGGGTGAAGTATTCCTTTAAACAGATATGTCAGCCTTTCCTGGACTATATAACAGTACTGAAGGGACCTACATGACACCTCAGAGAAGTTTAAACAGATATGTCAGCCTTTCCTGGACTATATAACAGCACTGAAGGGACCTACATGACACCTCGTTGACTTTTTATTTTCTTAACATTTACCTTTAGTTTAAACAATGTCCTTAGAAACCTGTAGAGTAGAGTACGCCATGTTAGCTGTTATAGAAACCTGTAAAGTAGAGTACGCCATGTTAGCTGTTATAGAAACCTGTAGAGTAGAGTACGCCATGTTAGCTGTTATAGAAACCTGTAAAGTAGAGGACGCCATGTTAGCTGTTATAGAAACCTGTAAAGTAGAGTACGCCATGTTAGCTGTTATAGAAACCTGTAAAGTAGAGGACGCCATGTTAGCTGTTATAGAAACCTGTAAAGTAGAGTACGCCATGTTAGCTGTTATAGAAACCTGTAAAGTAGAGGACGCCATGTTAGCTGTTATAGAAACCTGTAGAGTAGAGGACGCCATGTTAGCTGTTATAGAAACCTGTAAAGTAGAGGACGCCATGTTAGCTGTTATAGAAACCTGTAAAGTAGAGGACGCCATGTTAGCTGTTATAGAAACCTGTAAAGTAGAGGACGCCATGTTAGCTGTTATAGAAACCTGTAAAGTAGAGGACGCCATGTTAGCTGTTATAGAAACCTGTAAAGTAGAGGACGCCATGTTAGCTGTTATAGAAACCTGTAAAGTAGAGGACGCCATGTTAGCTGTTATAGAAACCTGTAAAGTAGAGGACGCCATGTTAGCTGTTATAGAAACCTGTAAAGTAGAGGACGCCATGTTAGCTGTTATAGAAACCTGTAGAGTAGAGGACGCCATGTTAGCTGTTATAGAAACCTGTAAAGTAGAGGACGCCATGTTAGCTGTTATAGAAACCTGTAGAGTAGAGGACGCCATGTTAGCTGTTATAGAAACCTGTAAAGTAGAGGACGCCATGTTAGCTGTTATAGAAACCTGTAAAGTAGAGGACGCCATGTTAGCTGTTATAGAAACCTGTAGAGTAGAGGACGCCATGTTAGCTGTTATAGAAACCTGTAAAGTAGAGGACGCCATGTTAGCTGTTATAGAAACCTGTAAAGTAGAGGACGCCATGTTAGCTGTTATAGAAACCTGTAGAGTAGAGGACGCCATGTTAGCTGTTATAGAAAC
>CASHTC010001433.1:20000-38614 GCA_949357725.1 Hyperoplus immaculatus
ACATGTTCCAGCACTCCAGACTATACAATGTATCAAATCACCAATTTCACCAATTATATTGTAAGAACAGCAACATTTCAGATTCAAACAACATGGATGACTCCCACTGAGCTCCCAGCTCTCTCTGTTGGATCAATTTTAACAATTTTCCAAGTAAGTACTTGACCTTTAATATTTTTTTCCTGTATTGTAAAGTTTTTCTGTAACATATTACTTCAATAACCAAACTAACAAAGTTAAATTTACATGATTTTCAGTGATTTCTTTTAATGTTGCAAAAACGCAACACTGAGCTTCAATGGGAGTCATTTTTCAAAACAAAAGGCCCAATCACTTATCATGAGTAAATTGTGTATTATTTTTTTAATTTATTATTTGTGTTTTAAGCTAAAGTTCACTAAAGTTTAAGGTTTAAAGTCATTTAGTTTTATATAAAACAAAATAACCTTAAACTTTAGCCTAAAACTATAACACAAATACAAAACTTTTGTTTTGAAAAATTACTCCCATTGAATCCCAGTGTTGCTTTATAGTATAATAATTTACATTATATACATGTGTGAGATCTGCAAAAGATAAAAAGTGTAACCCTAACCCTAACCCTTAACCCTAACCCTAACTTTTTTTTTAATTTTTCTAATTTTATTATTCTAATTATTTAATTATTTCAATTTTCTAATTATTTTAATTTTTTAATTGTTTTAATTCTCACTATTTCAGCTGTTCTGATTTTTTTATACCATTTCCAAATATTTATTAAAGTTGTTTAACGTTTTATTTGATCCTGGTCAGCAGCACCCTCTTCTTCCCACCCTGGAGCATCCACGCTGCTGACCACAGCCCCCGCCCCGCCCCGCCCCGCCCCGCCCCGCCCCCAACATGCTAAGTTTTTTTTCCCTTCTTAGTGGTTTTCTAATTATTCTAATGCCTTAGAGATTTTCTTAATTATTTTAACTTTTTAATAATTTCAATCTTCCAATTATTTTAATTTTCTAATTCTTAATCTTTCATTATTCTAATTACTCTTAGCATTTCTAAATCACTATTCAAGTTGTTTTAACTGTTTATTTAACCCTGGTCAGCAGCACCCTCTTCTTCTGTCCACTGCAGAGACACCCTGCCTGGGAATCGAACCCTGGTCTCCCGGGTGAAGGGGCAGAGCTCTTCAACTGCACCACCAACACCACTCCAGTTTTTAGATCAATAGGCCTGTGCAACAACATTCCAACAAAGGAATCTTTTAACCCAAACCCTAACCCCACCCTAACCCTAACCCTACCCCTCTAACCCTAACCCTAACCCTAACCCTCAGGGCCTTTTAATGCTCAGATTTTAATGTTGAACTGTTCCTCAAATGTTATTGAAATATCTTAAAACCTGTCCACCCATTTTATTTTAACTACGCAAAGTGGGTTGGTGGTACTAAATCAGTCATGAAGCTATATAAGCTAATTATATTATTTTGTCCCAAACATAAGTTATTTCTATGTTACAAGACTTGCAGTAATCTTGTATTTACCTTAATAGGATATTATTAGTACGGAGATCAGGGGCCTAACAAAGACTTCAAAGAGAGAATTCGGGATAAGGGATTATTTACAAAAATCCGAAGCTGACTATTTTTTTTTCATATATGTCAATTTTTTCTTCCTGCTTTTTGGTAATTCTGTGTCTCCAAATTATTCCAGAAAATAGTACTAAATAGCCCACATTGACACAGGTGATTTAGCCTTAGCTCTCTTCTCAAAGTGCACCAGATTGATGAATTTTACTTTAAAAGGTTCAAATTTTTCTTAAGTCTCCCAAATTCCTTTGAGAAACACTCCATGTGTGGCCGGGTATTAAAAGTCATTAGCCCAGGGGGGGATTTTGTACAAGTAACCTTAAAATGATTTGGTCATTCATCGATAGAATATATTGTGCCCTTTTTTTTTGCACTGAGCACCTGCCCCCGAAAATGTCTGTGCACGCCACTGTGTGTGTGTGTGTGTGTGTGTGTGTGCGTGTGTGTGTGTGTGTGTGTGTGTGTGGCAACTGGGAAAAAGGTAACCGCAAATCTTTAACTGTCAAACATATTCCAGTTTGAAAAGATTTAAAAAACGATTTTCCATTTTTTCACTTTAACTGACTTGACTCATTAATAAACTTTACGATTCACTATTGAATGAATTGTGACTTTCTCCATTTTAACTCATCAGTTAAACCTGCAGTGTGTAATATGACGTCATCAAGAAAGTTCTACAAAGTTCTAGAACGCAACGCTCCCTGGGTAACCCCACCCCTTTAGAATAATAACAGAAGCTACAGTGGCCTTCAAGGACAAGAACAATTCTACATTTTAAACAATGCACCTGATGACATTCCAACTATGACACTTTCAAGATGGCGGCACTAGGCCTTGGTCCAAAATATGCAGAAATATGGACATATATGAGACCCTTTCTAAGGGAAAAAATAATAATTCAAACCATCTTTTTCCAGCTATTATGCACTAAATTAAATGTACTTATGGATATTATAATTACTTTCTACAAAATCTGCTAGGAAATAAAACCCAACATTCTGCACAGTACAGGTTTAAAGGTGCACTCCAAATTGTCCAAATCAGTGAATATCTCCTCATGATCCGCTACCTGTCTGTACTGTGAGTGTGCTGAAATTATTGATTTTTTTAATCCAATGTCAATACTCAGCCTAGGCTTTGTAACCTGGTATGTAAACAGAGGAGCCAGCCATAGCTACACGCCTGTTTACAGAGCCTAGGCTGTGTATATAAACTGGAGATTTTTTCAGCTCACACACAGTACAGACAGGTAGTGGATCATGAGGAGATATTCACTGATTTTGACAACAAGCCTGTGTGTGAGTGTCAGAGAGAGAGAGAGAGAGAGAGAGAGAGAGAGAGAGAGAGAGAGAGAGAGGGAGAGGGAGAGGGAGAGGGAGAGGGAGAGGGATAGAGAGAGAGAGAGACAGTGTGTGTGTGTGTGTGTGTGTGTTCCCTCTGACACTAACATAACAGAGCATAATACAGTCAGGCTCTCAGGCATTTATATTTATTCTCCTGGATTGTTCTAAAATTTCTGCACATTCAAAACGCATCACACATGTTACGGGACGTTTATCATTAGGAATCATGTTTATCCCAAGAACAACTCTATAAGAGAATGACACCTTAAGACACACACACACACACACACACACACACACACACACACACACGCACAAACTAAACTTTCTGCACACGTGTTTTGGGACGGATTTTCTCACTGCTCCATTGTGTGTCTGTGCCATGGCGGTCAGGGGGGGGGGGGGAGTTCAGTTTTAGAAAAATGGTACAACACCGCCCCCGTGTGGAGGAAACAGGGAACTGCAAAATACTTTCACACACACTCACAGACACACACACACAAACACACACACACAAACACACACACACAGACACACTCACAGACACACACACACTGTATGACTGATTTGTTCTTATAAAACGACAAGGAAACATTTGTTTACACTTTAAATACATGATTTTTTAAGTTATTTTAATTCAGTTGTGTTTGTGATTTAATGCTCAGTTTATAGTTTTGACCCGTTCACAACACATGTCAAGACACAAAATTACATAGTATTTTGTATGATTATTGTTTATTATTATATATTTTTGGGCATTTTCAAGCTTTATTAGACAGTACAGAGAGAGAGAGACAGAGAGGGGGGGACGACCTGCAGTAAAGGTCCACGGGTCGGATTCGAACCCCGCGACCACTGCAACGAAGGCCGGAGCCGATATGGTACACACTCTATCCACTACACCACCGGAGCGACCCGTATTTTGTATTATTTCAACAAAATACTCAGATTTGTTATTTTATTTTCTATATTCAGTTAATTAACAACATAAACCCCTCAGTGAAAAACCCGGAGACCCATTTGGAGATTTTCAAACGTTAACAAAACTATTTAAAGGTGCAAGTTCTAGAATGCAACGCTCCCTGGGTAACCCCACCCCTTTAGAATAATAACAGAAGCTACAGTGGCCTTCAAGGACAAGAACAATTCTAAATTTTAAACAATGCACCTGATGACATTCCAACTATGACACTTTCAAGATGGCGGCACTAGGCCTTGGTCCAAAATATGGAAATATATGAGACCCTTTCTAAGGGAAAAAAAATTATTAAAAAATGTTTTTTCAGCTGTTATGCACTAAATTAAATGTACTTATGGATATTATAATTACTTTCTACAAAATCTGCTAGGAAATAAAACCCAAAATTCTACACACTGCAGCTTTAAGTTTTTTTTTTTTTCACCATTTGATCTCAACACATAGAAACAGATACTTTGGGGAGAAGTCAACACACATGGATGGATACACATTAAACCATATCACCTTCATACAACGCCATGACTTAAAACCTTTAACTTTCTCACATAAATTGAGATAATCATTTTAGAGAAGTAAAAAACACACTCCGGACACAGGCGTCAGTTCATTTTTCTTTTAATTAAAAAACAAACATACAAATGAAACTTCAGCTGATTCCATAGTCGCTTTTAAACATAATCAAAATAAAAACATTAAAAATAAAAATCATAAATCTTCAGAGTTCAAAGACAAAAATATCAAGTTGATCTGGAGGATAAAAACTTAATAAACTAACTCAGTGTCGCAGCACATTTCCCTAAAGACAGATTTGGATTGCGTTCCGAATCGCATACTTTCTACTATATAGTTTGGTAGAAAAAAGATTTAGGATGTCCTGATTCTTGTGGCCAGATTTAGGATGGTTAGAAGTACCCGGATGTCCTACTTCATGCGGCCAAGATTGTTAGTGTTGAAAACTGCATCCTATTTGGGCGATTCTGACCCACAATCCGGTGCGCACGTGAAGTGACGTCACATCGACGAAGCCTCCGTATGAAAACAAACGGGGATGAGACGGATATAAAAGCAAGAGGCAAGATCAAGGCGCAATGTTATGATGAAATAAGAGAGTAAAGTATGTCCCAATAGTATGCCTACTGCATCCTAACTAGATTCTTTTTATCGTCAGATGTAGTATGTAGAATAGAAAAAAGAAAGAGTATGAGATTCAGAACGCAACCATTATACATGTGTGACTGCTCTTTTAAAAAGGTGGAGTCAGTGATTCTGGAGAACGCTTGTTGTCTAAATCAGTGAGTATCTCCTCATGATCCACTACCTGTCTGTACTGAGTGAATATCTCCTCATGATCCACTACCTGTCTGTACTGAGTGAATATCTCCTCATGATCCACTACCTGTCTGTACTGAGTGAATATCTCCTCATGATCCACTACCTGTCTGTACTGAGTGAATATCTCCTCATGATCCACTACTTGTCTGTACTGAGTGAATATCTCCTCATGATCCACTACCTGTCTGTACTGAGTGAATATCTCCTCATGATCCACTACCTGTCTGTACTGAGTGAATATCTCCTCATGATCCACTACCTGTCTGTACTGTGTGCGCGCTGAAAAAAATCCAATGTTAACCCATTGATGACTATGGCAATCTAGGATGCATGTCCTTAACGCCTGAGGGTTTTCTGAAAAAATAGTAGGAATTGTCAAGTCTACCAAAACCTTAATATCTAAGCCTGTGTAGCACATAGAAACATGAAATAAAATACATTTAAAAGTTAAGGTTCACAGGTTTTATTTAAACATGCTCCCTTAGCGCTTACAAACCAACAAATATTTCTAAAAATCGTCAAAATGATATGAATTAGAAAATTATTAAATATTGTTAATAAATAGATGCAATGTGTTGTGTGATTTTCGTCAGTAGTCTATAGTAGACCTTGATTCTGTGCACCAAACGCCACTAAATGTTCTGTCGCCGACATAGCTGGCGTATTTTTTTAATTATTTTGTTTTATTTTTTTATTTTTTATTTTTTTGATTGACATGATTTTTGGCAAACCACACAACTTTTGGGTGGTCACGTGGTCTTAAAAAAATCAACAAAACCCACCTCATGTGTATTTGAACCAATGACAGTGCATTCTATGCTGGGAATGCCATGAAAATTAGATAAAGTAATAATGCTGCGCGACGCAGCATCAGGCAGGAGAGCCAATGTGGCATCGCGCAGCAGCCGTCATCAATGGGTTAATACACAGCCTAGGCTCTGTAAACGGGCATATTGCTAGCTATGTTGAGCCCCTTTCGTTTACATACCAATTTACAAAGCCTAGGATGTGTATGAAAACTGGATTATTTTTGTTTTCAGCGCACACACACAAGGGGGCGGGGGGCGCCCTTAGCTCAGTTGGTAGGGCGTCCCCCCCATGGGCCTCGGCCAGCAGCAGACCCGGGTTCGATTCCAGCCCGCGGTCGTTCTCTGCATGTCACTCCCCTCTCTGCCCCATTTCAACTCTGTCTCTACACTATCAATAAAGCATAAAAAATGCCCCAAAAAATATCTTAAAAGCTCACACACAGTACAGACAGGTGGCGGATCATGAGCAGACAGACAGGTAGCAGACAGACAGGTGGTGGATCATGAGATGTTGTTCACTGATTTTTTTTTTTGACAAAAAGCGATTTTGACAACAAGCGTTCTCCAGAATCACTGACTACACCAGTTTCAGGAAGTAACTTAATAGCTCTCTTCACTGATTGGTTAACGGGGTCTTGAGCTGCTATGTGATTGGTTAACGGGGTCTTGTGCTGGTCTCTTATTGGCTCAGAGGGGTTTGGGCAGCGCGGTCACTTCCTCTAGACACTCGTTGTAAGCGTCCTGATAGTCGTCGTGAGGCTTAATGAGGATCACGCATGTCGGTCTCTTGGAGCCGGCAGACGAACCCAAGTCCTGGAGAGAGAGAGACAGGCAGAGAGAGAGACAGGTTAATACAGACGAACCCAAGTCCTGGAGAGAGAGAGACAGGCAGAGAGAGACAGGTTAATACAGACGAACCCAAGTCCTGGAGAGAGAGAGAGACAGGCAGAGAGAGAGACAGGTTAATACAGACGAACTCAAGTCCTGGAGAGAGAGACAGGCAGAGAGAGAGACAGGTTAATACAGACGAACCCAAGTCCTGGAGAGAGAGAGACAGGCAGAGAGAGAGACAGGTTAATACAGACGAACCCAAGTCCTGGAGAGAGAGAGAGACAGGCAGAGAGAGAGACAGGTTAAAACAGACGAACCCAAGTCCTGGAGAGAGAGAGACAGGCAGAGAGAGAGACAGGTTAATACAGACGAACCCAAGTCCTGGAGAGAGAGAGACAGGCAGAGAGAGAGACAGGTTAATACAGACAAACCCAAGTCCTGGAGAGAGAGAGAGACAGGCAGAGAGAGAGACAGGTTAATACAGACGAACCCAAGTCCTGGAGAGAGAGAGAGAGACAGGCAGAGAGAGAGACAGGTTAATACAGACGAACCCAAGTCCTGGAGAGAGAGAGACAGGCAGAGAGAGAGACAGGTTAATACAGACGAACCCAAGTCCTGGAGAGAGAGAGAGAGACAGGCAGAGAGAGAGACAGGTTAATACAGACGAACCCAAGTCCTGGAGAGAGAGAGAGACAGGTTAATACAGACGAACCCAAGTCCTGGAGAGAGAGAGAGAGAGAGACAGGCAGAGAGAGAGACAGGTTAATACAGACGAACCCAAGTCCTGGAGAGAGAGAGAGAGAGACAGGCAGAGAGAGAGACAGGTTAAAACAGACGAACCCAAGTCCTGGAGAGAGAGAGAGAGACACAGGCAGAGAGAGAGACAGGTTAATACAGACGAACCGAAGTCCTGGAGAGAGAGAGACAGGTTAAAACAGACGAACCCAAGTCCTGGAGAGAGAGAGACAGGCAGAGAGAGAGACAGGTTAATACAGACGAACCCAAGTCCTGGAGAGAGAGAGACAGGTTAATACAGACGAACCCAAGTCCTGGAGAGAGAGAGACAGGTTAATACATATAACGATTGATCTCACACACACACACACACACAGATTAATACATAATAAGAGATAGCGATAAAAAAAAATGTATCACACAGACACACACATTAATACATATAATGATAGATGGCCCAGACATGTTTTATTTCTATATTGACAGACAGACAGACAGACAGACAGACAGATCTATAGAACTAGAACAACTTTTATCCTGTGTACCGTCCACATTAGATCTTAAAAAGCCGATATAAGATCATTCGACTCGGGCACCATTTAGTTTTCAGTGAATGTTAAAGCGGCTACGAGTAACATTTAAATATCTTTTAAACAGCCTCATGTTTCCTCTCATAATCATAAATTACCTTTAACAGCAAACGAGACCATCAGTGCAAAGAAAGATGTTTTTATATAGTTTTTATTACTGCTTTTGGTCTGGTCGCACACCCAGACCGATTTTCGGTTCACGCGTGCAAGCTCTATGGTCACATATCCGTATTGGTCGCAGATTTCAGTGTGGCGCAGCAACGTGAATTGAGAAGCCTATCCCTCCAGGTGAGGGGAGGGGAGCGGCAGCCTTGTTTGAGACAGTTGTTTGTCGTCATAATGACTGATAACGGGGCTGAACCATCAAAGAAAAAAACAGAGAATGCAATGAAGAAAAGCTAAAAGGGAGAGTGATATAGGCTACGGGGGACGAGGGCGTTGCCAAGCAACGTGTATACAATTTCACGAGAGCGAAACTAGACTGCAGTGTTTACTCCTAAATGAATGAGCGGTTGGTACTAACACAAAGTTTGCTTTGCTTCACCATCATCAGATAACCATTATCTGAAATAGTCATTATTTACAACAACATAAACACATTACCTCATCGTGATCCATACTAACTGCCGTCTCTCGTTCATTCGCTTTCTGTGAGGACACGGACTCTTTCAGCTCCGTGAGAGAGAGTAGTTAGGTGACACTGCATCAACTCATTGCAATCAGGTGCGTGTGGCAGTGACTGGCATTAGTTGATGCAGTGTCAAAACCACTCTCACGGAGCCGAAAAGAGTCCTCACACTTTCAACACACGGACATGCACTATATTGCTCCCTTCTCAGTTCACACTCACGCGCCTGGCACGAGCTAGAAAACAGCTTTGCGACAGCGGGCGTCGTAAAAATACTACCGCTTTTGTCCAAAGGGGACGCCAACGTGCCACGTTACTCGTAGTGGCTTTAAAGGTGTTTATTTCTATATTTATAAAAAGGTGAAACCAACCAGGGTCATGTTGACCTCGATATAAAATAATTCTAAATTCTTGATTTTATTTCAATACTTCAGTAGAAAGGGAACATAGTCTCAGTAACGATTCAAATGTAGATGTTTCACTTCATAACTCCCTTTTTTTTAGATTATTTTTTAGCATTTTCAAGCTTTATTAGACAGTACAGAGTTGAAATGGAGAGGGGGGAGGGGAAGAGAGAGAGAGCGAGCGAGAGAGGGGGGGATGACCTGCAGTAAAGGTCCACGGGTCAGATTTGAACCCGCGACCACTGCAACGTAGGCCGGAGACAATATGGTACACACTCTATCCACTACACCACCATTGAAGCTAGTTGACAGACAGACAGACAGACAGACTCTTTGTTAAGCCTCACCAGTTTACAGACAGACAGACATAGAGAGAGAGAGAGAGAGAGAGAGAGAGAGAGAGAGAGAGAGAGAGACAGATAGATAGAGAGAGAGACATACAGACAGAGAGACATACAGAAAGAGACAGACAGACAGAGAGAGAGACATACAGACAAACACAGACAGACAGACTCACCAGTTTGGAGGGGATGTATGCGTAGGGAAGGTTTCTGTCTTCACACATGATGGGCAGGTGACAGTACACGTCTATGGGCAGAGTGTCTCCAGCCAGCACTATGATGCTGAGAGAGAGAGAGAGAGAGAGAGCACAGGTTAGTCTGGTTTACTGTGAGAGAGAGAGAGAGAGAACAGGTCTATGGGCAGAGTATCTCCAGCCAGCACTATGATGCTGCAAGAGAGAGAGAGAGAGAGAGAGAGAGAGAGAGAGAGAGAGCACAGGTTAGACTGGTTTACTGTGAGAGAGAGAGCGAGAGAGAGAGAGCGTTAGACTGGTTTACTGTGAGAGAGAGAACACGTCTATGGGCAGAGTATCTCCAGCCAGCACTATGATGCTGAGAGAGAGAGAGAGAGAGAGAGAGAGAGAGAGAGAGCACAGGTTAGACTGGTTTACTGTGAGAGAGAGAGAGAGAGAGAGAACAGGTCTATGGGCAGAGTGTCTCCAGCCAGCACTATGATGCTGCAAGAGAGAGCGAGAGAGAGAGAGAGCGAGAGAGCGAGAGAGAGAGAGAGAGAGAGAGAGAGAGAGAGACACGTTAGACAGGTTTACTCTGTGTGTGTGTGTGTGTGTGAGTGCGAGAGTGTGTGTGTGTGTGTGTGAGTGAGTGCGAGTGTGTGCGTGCGTGTGAGTGTGTGCTTCTGTGTGTGTGTTCAGAATTAACTTTAAAAAAGGTGTAGTCAGTGATTCTGGAGAACGCTTGTTGACAAAAATCACTTTTTTGTGTCAAAATCAGTGAATATCTCCTCATGATCCACTACCTGTCTGTACTGAGTGAATATCTCCTCATGATCCACTACCTGTCTGTACTGAGTGAATATCTCCTCATGATCCACTACCTGTCTGTACTGTGTGAGTATCTCCTCATGATCCACTACCTGTCTGTACTGAGTGAGTATCTCCTCATGATCCACTACCTGTCTGTACTGAGTGAGTATCTCCTCATGATCCACTACCTGTCTGTACTGAGTGAATATCTCCTCATGATCCACTACCTGTCTGTACTGAGTGAATATCTCCTCATGATCCACTACCTGTCTGTACTGAGTGAATATCTCCTCATGATCCACTACCTGTCTGTACTGTGTGAGTATCTCCTCATGATCCACTACCTGTCTGTACTGAGTGAGTATCTCCTCATGATCCACTACCTGTCTGTACTGAGTGAATATCTCCTCATGATCCACTACCTGTCTGTACTGAGTGAGTATCTCCTCATGATCCACTACCTGTCTGTACTGTGTGAATATCTCCTCATGATCCACTACCTGTCTGTACTGAGTGAATATCTCCTCATGATCCACTACCTGTCTGTACTGTGTGAATATCTCCTCATGATCCACTACCTGTCTGTACTGAGTGAGTATCTCCTCATGATCCACTACCTGTCTGTACTGTGTGAATATCTCCTCATGATCCACTACCTGTCTGTACTGAGTGAATATCTCCTCATGATCCACTACCTGTCTGTACTGTGTATGAGCTGAAAAACATACCCAGTGTTAATACACAGCCTAGGCTCTGTAAACTGGCATGTAAACAAAGGGCCCTCCATAGCTAGCAGCATGCCCGTTTACAGAGCCTAGGCTGTGATGTGGCTGAGATATTCACTCAGTACAGACAGGTAGTGGATCATGAGGAGATATTCACACAGTACAGACAGGTAGTGGATCATGAGGAGATATTCACACAGTACAGACAGGTAGTGGATCATGAGGAGATATTCACTCAGTACAGACAGGTAGTGGATCATGAGGAGATATTCACTCAGTACAGACAGGTAGTGGATCATGAGGAGATATTCACTCAGTACAGACAGGTAGTGGATCATGAGGAGATATTCACTCTAGGGCTGGCCCGAATACCATTTTTCAGGCTCCGAATATTCGTTGGTTTTTCCGAGCGAATATCCGGATATTCGGTCCAGAAAAACACACCATCAAAAATAATAATAATAAAAAAAATGAAAAAAACTTTAATAATCCCTATATACTCCCTGGAACCGATTTTGACAATATCTGCATATTATTTTGTTGAAGATTTAATAGCTTTTGAACGTTAATTAATAGGCCTAATTAAGTTGGAGTTCCTTACTTTTTCCCCGTGGACGCGAACAGCTGTCCAAATCAGCTGTCCTCTCTGCGATCTCAGCCCTTACGTAACGGGAGCTTTTCAATTCATCCTGGAATGTGCATCTTTGTTTTCAGGGAATTTGTACAATAAATCCATAACAAGTACCGAATTATTGATCGTCTTATGTGTCCATATTATATCCATTATATTGACCGGGTATTGCCAAGACGTTCACGCTCTGCAGCAAGCCAGTCACAGTTTATGGGCGCGGTGCTGTACGTAAACATACAGCTAAGCTAAGGTTAGCATTTAGCTAAGCATTACTTTTCCTCCCGAGATCCCGCTAATGTTGTGTTATAAAGTTAATGGAAACAAGTTATCTATTCTTCCTCCACCTCTCTCGCTTCTCTGCTTGGTGTCGCTTATAGTTTGCATCCCTCGCTCTGGTAACGTCACGTAGCATACAGCTGGTGTATCACCGTGTATCACCGGCTTTGAAAAGGTCAGCAGCCAACTAGGTCAAAGTTCAAAGGTGGTTCTGCCATTCCAAATGGATCCAGTAGATGGCACCATTGTATAATGCGAGACCTACTGGACAATCAAGTCGCCCAGTTACAACAACAAGCACACCATTCATTACATTTTCTCAATTAAAAAAAAACAAAAAAAAAAAAATGAAGCTCCGAATACTAATTTTCCGAACGAGTATTCGAATAATTCGGGCCAGCCCTAATTCACTCAGTACAGACAGGTAGTGGATCATGAGGAGATATTCACTCAGTACAGACAGGTAGTGGATCATGAGGAGATATTCACTCAGTACAGACAGGTAGTGGATCATGAGGAGATATTCACTCAGTACAGACAGGTAGTGGATCATGAGGAGATATTCACTCAGTACAGACAGGTAGTGGATCATGAGGAGATATTCACTCAGTACAGACAGGTAGTGGATCATGAGGAGATATTCACTCAGTACAGACAGGTAGTGGATCATGAGGAGATATTCACTCAGTACAGACAGGTAGTGGATCATGAGGAGATATTCACTGATTTTGACAACAAGCGTTCTCCAGAATCACTGACTCCATACCTGCGTTCCAATCCCCATACTTCCCTACTATTTAGTACGCCAGAAAAAGATTAAGGATGTCCCAATACATGCACGTCAATTGTAATATGCTGAAAATACATAAATGCCCCACTAACTCCAATAGCATTTTGGAGTATTCGTCTTTATTCTTGACATTTCTCGATATAGTGAAAAAAAATCTTCCTTATCTGATTTTTTTCTCTCTCCTGTCTGTGGCCCTAAAACTCTTCTGTACTTTAGTATGTAGTGTAGTAAAAAGACTAAAACTCTTCTGTACTTTAGTATGTAGTGTAGTAAAAAGACTAAAACTCTTCTGTACTTTAGTATGTAGTGTAGTAAAAAGACTAAAACTCTTCTGTGCTTTAGTATGTAGTGTAGTAAAAAGACTAAAACTCTTCTGTACTTTAGTATGTAGTGTAGTAAAAAGACTAAAACTCTTCTGTGCTTTAGTATGTAGTGTAGTAAAAAGACTAAAACTCTTCTGTACTTTAGTATGTAGTGTAGTAAAAAGACTAAAACTCTTCTGTACTTTAGTATGTAGTGTAGTAAAAAGAACAAGTATGTGATTTGGAACGCCAGGCATCTTTTACTGTTTAGAGGTAAAAACAATATGGCTGACTCACCCTTTCTCTCCTTTGTTGATGAACTTCTGAACTTCTTTCACTCCTCGCCGAATGTTTTTCACTTTAGCAGCTGGAAAATAAAATATATAAAAAAGAACAACTTTAGTCGCTATTAAAAAACACATTAAAGCCCTACTTCACCGGTTTGAATATGAAGGTGTATTGAATTCTGAGATCCTATGTAGTATAAATGTGCGGAAAAAAATTTAAATCGGTTCATCCTAGCCTGAGAAAAGGCAGAAAGAGTGTTTAACCCTATATTTCTCTTTCTCGTGTCATCACAGAAAGAGAAATATAGGGTTAAAAAAACGTACTTTGTAAATATTACTGTGATGTCACAGTAAAAGACATCACAGTAATATTTACAAAGTACGTTTTTTTTAACCCTATATTTCTCTTTCTGTGATGTCACAAGAAAGAGAAATATAGGGTTAAAAAAAACACTCTTTCTGCCTTTTCTCAGGCTAGGATGAACCGATTTCAATTTTTTTCCGCACATTTATACATAGGATCTCAGAATTCAATACACCTTCATATTCAAACCGGTGAAGTAGGCCTTTAAGATTCCTCTGTTATTTCAATGTGACTTATGTATCTTTAACCTCTTTATCTCAGCCTATATATATATATATATATATATATATATATATATATATATATATATATATATATATATATATATATATATATATATATATATATATATATATATATATCTTCCTGAATTAAATATTTCGAAATACTGTCTCTACAAAAGCTGATACAGGCAATACACCATTAAAATCTTAATTTTTTAAAACACAGTCTGGCACTATTTTACTGCAGGATAGTGATACTGTACTTTTGCATTTTTGATTCAGTCTTAAAAACAATATTACATGTGACTTTAAAACATGTTATCTTAATATAATGTGCGCGATTACAAATATCTATAAATACAAATGATCACATTAATCCCAACACGAGGGGGTCTCCTTTCAACGTTCCCTCAACTCATGAGAAAATATACAAAACCACCTAAAACGTCTTCGATGTTGACATTTTAATCATATTCTATAAGCCGAATTAATTAGGATAATCCAACGAATCCTAGAATGTATATATTTACAAGCTAGGACGTAAAACACTGGTTAAAACGAAATAACTCCGTAAAATTTTGATTTTTTTTTAAAGGCAGTCTGGGCCTTTCACTACAGATGAGAACATATGGAAATGCTGCAGCTGTGAACCTACTAACACGCACAGTACAACCTTAAAACCGTAATGTTTCTAGTGCAGTCTGACGTATGTGTGTGTGTGTGTTTTTGAGCCTTTTAGACCTATGTTTTAGACGCATTTGTAAAGTTTTTCCCTGAGTTTCTGAAGAGGCCAGCGCCATAGAAACAGGCCTATAACCTCATGCCGAATTATCAGAATAATCCAACGATTTCTACAATATATAGCAAGTTTACCTCGGACTTCTGAATTATCCGTGACACACACGAAATGGTTACAATGGTGTGTTTTTTTTTAACGCAGACTGGCCTACTTTTACTAGTTTAAATCACGTGTGGATGCCGCAGCTTCGAACACACTAACACACACAGGACAACTTTAAAGCCGTAATATTTCTAGTGGAGTCTGGCGCGCGTGTGTGTGTATGTTTTTTTTTACCCTTTTTGACGCATTTATAGAGCTTCTTGCTGAGTTTTTTGGAGGCCAACGGCTGTGCAATGCGGTTCACGTTGGCGATCAAATCCTTGTAAGATTTCTCTGTCCCCTCGGTGGCGGGAACTTCCTCTGCCTCTACCTCCGTGGCGGGAGTTGTGTCCTTCTTCGTTTTGGTCATTCTGTCTGTTAAATGTCGTTTTTTCTGGAGTTATTTTACGAGTTTTGTAGATATTCGATCACAACATGCAGCAGCCCGGAAAACACACGTGTTTGAGTTGACTTCTTCTTCGTGTAAAGTTTGGGCAGGAAGCAGAAGTAGAATAACAGCGGTAGTACTGGTGGTAGCAGCGCACCCAGCGGACTGGAGTGGAATTACATGGTCCTGCAATATAAAGTACACGGTCGCCTTATTTAAATTTTTAAAAATCGTATATTCGGAGTTTTAGGGCCTTTGAGGTTAAACAAATTTAATTAAACAAAAAACAGAAACATTTGTAACATTTTGTCACATTTTTCGCACTGAAATGTATTTTTAAAATTCTTAATTTTGGACATTCATTAATTTAAATTATTTATCTGAATACTTTTCTGAAATGAAGCGTTTTGGTCACAACAAACATTGAAGCTACACATGAGTTAGAGGGTCGACAGGGAGCGGTAGTTTGGTCTGTAGAATGGAACCTGGAACCCTGGACAGTTGAATCAAATCAAATCAGTTTTATTTGTACAGCCCAATATCACAAATAGACATTTGTCTCAGTGGGCTTTACATTCCATACAATATAATACAATATGACACCCTCTACCCTTATCTATCTATCTATCCCTCTGCCCTTACACCCTTAGCTCGGCTGAGAATAAACTCCCAGTTAAAACCCTTTACCGGGATTAAAACATTTGAAGAAATCTCAGGGAGAGTCGCCAGAGTAAGGGATCCCTCTCTGTCTGTCTGTCTGTCTGTCTGTCTGTCTGTCTGTCTGTCTGTCTGTCTGGGATCCCTCTCCCAGGACGGACATGCTGCAATAGATGTCATAAGTAAACAGTTTAATATGTTGCTGAAGACTCACTTTTTTTTGCATTGGCCTTTAAAGCTGCAGTGTGTAGAATTTTGGGTTTTATTTCCTAGCAGATTTTGTAGAAAGTAATTATAATATCCATAAGTACATTTAATTTAGTGCATAATAGCTGAAAAAAATGCTTTGAAATATAATTTTTTCCCTTAGAAAGGGTCTCATATATGTCCATGTTTCTGCATATTTTGGACCAAGGCCTAGTGCCGCCATCTTGAAAGTGTCATAGTTGGAATGTCATTAGGTGCATTGTTTAAAATTTAGAATTGTTCTTGTCCTTGAAGGCCACTGTAGCTTCTGTTATTATTCTAAAGGGGTGGGGTTACCCAGGGAGCGTTGCATTCTAGAACTTTGTAGAACTTTCTTGATGATGTCATATTACACACTGCACCTTTAATTAACAGAAGTTGAGACTTTAGACACTCCTCCCTTGTGTTTCTCATGTATCTTATATGTTGTTTTGAACACTTAAAGGGACACTGTGTAACATTTTAAGTAATGAAGTAAGTAAAATCAATATCCTCATTCATAAATATGTCCTCATTGGTGTAAAATCACCTCTGCCAATAATCTGAATTATCCTCTTGAGCGAAGAATTACAAATATTAATATAACATTTGGTACATTGAGCAGGCAAGTCTTATAGAGGCATCCATGTTTTTGGAATGTCATCAGGTGCATTGTTTAGAATTTAGAATTGTTCTTGTCCTTGAAGGCCACTGTAGCTTCTGTTATCATTCGAAAGGGGTGGGGTTACCCAGGGAGCGTTGCATTCTAGAACGTTCTTGATGATGTCATATTACACAGTGCCCCTTTAATAGTTTAAAATGTGCTTTAAAGGTGCAGTGTGTAATATGACATCATCAAGATATTTCTACAAAGTTCTAGAATGCAACGCTCCCTGGGTAACCCCAACCCTTTAGAATAATAACAGAAGCTACAGTGGCCTTCAAGGACAAGAACAATTCTAAATTTTAAACAATGCACCTGATGACATTCCAACTATGACACTTTCAAGGAGGCGGCACTAGGCCTTGGTCCAAAATATGCAGAAATATGGATATATATGAGACCCTTTCTAAAGGAAAAAATAATAATTCAAAACAATTTTCAGCTATTATGCACTAAATTAAATGTACTTATGGATATTATAATTACTTTCTACAAAATCTGCTAGGAAATAAAACCCACAATTCTACACACTGCAGCTTTAAGTTGATTTTGACTTTGCTGTGCGAGACCAGTTTCCTTTCAAAATAAAACACCAGGATGCCCAAATCAAAGACCAGAAGTTCTTTATTTATCAACAAAATAAAACAAGTGTTCGGAACTTTTTTTTCAAACCACGAAAAATACTATTGTGGATACATTTAAAAGTAAGAAAACGGTGCTCCGGTGGCGTAGTGGATAGAGCGTGTACCATATTGGCTCCGGCCTTCGTTGCAGTGGTCGCGGGTTCAAATCCGACCCGTGGACCTTTACTGCAGGTCATCCCCCCCTCTCCCTCTCTCTCTCTCTCTGTCTCCCCATTTCAACTCTGTACTATCTAATAAAGCTTGAAAATGCCAAAAAATAATCTTAAAAAGTAAGAAAACCAAATAGTTTTATGAATATTAAAGAAAAATACAAAAATGTGAAGAAAAATACACATAAAAAGCACATGCACAGTCCACACTTTCTCACACAGACAAAACTAAAACTATCTACAGGTGAAACTCGAACAATTAGAATATCGTGCAAAAGTTCATTTAGTTCAATAATAGGAGAAAAAAAAAATCAGATAAGGAAGATTTTTTTTTTCATTTTGTTAAAAAATTTCAAGAATTAAGATGAATACTGAAAAATGCTGTTGGAGTTATTGGGGCATTTATGTATTTTCAACATACATTCGACAACTTAACGCCTCCGGCCTTCGGCTATCACAAGCGCTGAGGTATAAAATGCATTGTGTGTGTGTGTGTGTGTGTGTGTGTGTGTGTGTGTGTGTGTGTGCGCATTCTTGATATATGGCCTAACCGACACCTCGTAATAATTAAAACATTATACATGTGTATGTGTGTGTGTGTGTGTCTCTCCCTCTCTCTCTCTCTCTCTCTCTCTGTCTAAGTGTGTGTGTATGTGTGTGTGTGTGTGTCTCTCTCTCTCTCTCTCTCTCTCTCTCTCTCTCTCTCTCTCTGTGTGTGTGTGTGTGTGTGTGTGTGTGTGTGTGTGTGTGTGTGTGTGTGTGTGTGTGTGTGTCTCTCTCTGTGTGTGTGTCTCTGTGTGTGTGTGTGTGTGTGTGTGTGTGTCTCTCTCTCTCTCTCTCTGTGTGTGTGTGTGTGTGTGTGTCTCTCT
>CASHTC010001434.1:15000-19452 GCA_949357725.1 Hyperoplus immaculatus
TGTCGGCCCTCTATAAAGTATAATCATCCACATGTACTCAGTACTTGGTTTGGGCCCCTTTTGCATGAATTCTTGCCTCAATTCCAATTAATTTTCCATGATATTCTAATATATATGAGTTTCACCTGTATATGTTTAAAATGCAACTTAAATTCCCTCACAAAAAAATCACAATTGTTATATATAATGCAAAAAATCATAACGCCTTATATTGTAGATTTCAATAAAACAAGATTGAAGAGCCCCCCCCCCCCCCCCCTATGAAACTCAGTCCACTTCACAGCAGACCCGGGTTAGAATCCAGCCCGGGTCGTTCTCTGCATGTCATTGCCCCTCTCTGACACATTTCACCTCTATCTCTCCAAACAAATAATGCATAAAAATAATCTTTAAAAAAAACAAGATTGAAAAAAGGTATTAAATCACTTAATAGACATGTTATAATTAAATGTACAATACAAACTAATACAGAATATACGGTAATACAAGCTGCCTGTATCAAAGGTTGACTACATCCTTTAAAACATTATATTCATCAACTTATCCATGCGTGTGTCCGTGTGTTCATGCGCGTGTGTGTGTGTGTGTGTGTGTGTGTGTGTGTGTGTGTGTGTGTGTGTGTGCATGCGTGTGTCTAGAATTTTTTTTCCTGCGTTATCAATACTACATTATGACGAGATGCAAGTTCCTTTACAACCACTCTTTATACATTTCTAAAATGATATAATAATAATAATAATAATAATAATAATAATAATAATTATTATAGATTTCTAAAATTATATAAAAATAATTATGATTGTAATAATAAACTTAACTCGTAAAATAACATCATTTATATTAAAAAATAAAGGCCCAAGGACGCCCTAAAAAACACTCTCTAAAGCCTGAGAATTGTCTCAAAACAACCTTCCTAAATCAGATTTTTTTTCTGAAAATCCGCACAGGATGTCAACGTTTACTAAATAATTTTGTTCTCAGCCTCTGTAGCAGATAGAAACATGAAATCAAAAACATTTAAAAGCTGGAATCCTTGGCCTTAACTGTCATCCCCTATCTCTGCCCTATACTTCATGAATATATCAAATTAAATTAAAAAAAAAAACATGACAAATTATAACATTTCTTATCCTCTGTAGCAGATGAATACATGACCCAAGCATTTGAAATCTTTTGCCCTTGGCCTAAACTGTGAATTACTCTTTTTTTTTTTTTGCCCCGTAGTTTCCATTGCCAATATTTCTGTATTCATGTGTCGCTCCAAAAACACTGAATCCCATCAGATAAAATAAATGTTAAATGGCCTCCACTTATAAAGCTATTTTCCCTGGTTTTCCACAGACCCAAAGCGCTTTACATTGTTTTGTACACATTCACCCATTCACACACACATTCATACACCGATAGCAGCAGCAGCTACCACGCAGGGTGCAAGCTAACTATCAGGAGACATTTTAGGGTTCAGTGTCTCTTTGCCCAGGGACACTTGGACATGTGGCGGGGAGACGGGGGATCCAACCACCGACCCTGTAACCCAGTGGACGACCGAACCGCCCTACACACTTCACCACAGCATTCTCCAAAGACACTGACAGTAAAATATTCTACAGCTGCATGTCGAATCACTAAGAGCCAATTTACTGTAAATGATTCGATTGATTACACACACACACACACACACACACACACACACACACACACACACACACACACACACACACACACACACACACACACCACACAACCGCCCTACACACTTCACCACAGCCGCCCCCTGTTAAAGCCTCTACTCACATGGTCTTCAGGTTCACAATGACAACAATGACACAGAGAGCCCCCAGCAGAATACTGAGCACTACGCACCTCACTGTGTAGAAGGTAGAGTAGACCCCAAAGGGATCTCTGTACATCACAAGAGTTTTGCTTGTTGACACACACCGGTCTTCTGAGTCCACAACGGCACACCAATACTCCCCTGTGTCCTCCAGTGAGACATTGGAGATAACCAACTTGTCGGAGAGAGTCATTCTGTTCCGATCGAACATCTCCTGATGAACGACTTGGCCTTGTGTTTGGAGCGACTTCATGAACCAGTGGCGTTTCTCACCCTCACTCACATTTCCACATCTGATGGTGACTTCTTCTTCTTCTTCTCCGCCTGAGAACAGCTCTACATCAGGGGGGCCGAATGTGGGACACACCACCAGAGTAAAACTCTTAATGGTAAGAATGTCTCTACAGTCGTACAAACCAGAGTCATTTAATGTTAACGAGGAAAGCACAAGCGAGTGGTTTCTGCCATGATCTTCTAATTCTTCTAGTCCGTAGTTGTTGATGAACTGCTTCTTAATCCATCGTGGAGGCTTGTCTTTACTGAACCTAGTGCCAGTGCACTGCAGCACAGCCGTCTCTCCCACTGAGCGGTACATTGTCTCTTCTGGTAAATATGTCCGTACATAGCGTCTGCGTACACACTGCTGTTGGTTCATCACCAGACAAGTGAATCCACCAATGACTGATCTCGTGATGTTGGATTGACGAGGACCTGATGCATTTCTCACCACTTGAAATCCTCCTTCAACAATGTCATTCACCGATGTCGTACCGTCCCAAAAAACTCTTCTCCATTCATAATCGTAGACGTTATGACTAAAACTATCACGCATGAGCCACTGGATGTCCAGATTATCATCTTCTTCCCCACATCGCAAGTCCACAGTTTCTCCGCGTCCCAGTAGAATTATTTTTAATTCATCCTTCTTACTACAAATAATAATTTCTGTGTTTCTCTCATATTTCACATTGCCATCGGTCCAACACTGCTCTTGGTACTGGCCTGAGTCTGAAGGCATCAGTTTGCGGATCGTGTAATGAGAAACGCTGTCCCCCCAGAGAGCTCTCAGTCGTTGTTTGAAGCGGTCCAGTAGTGTGGAGCTCTCGGCCGAGGAGACAGAGGTGTTCCACAGGACAAGCTTCTCCTCTCCGACAGACCTGGAGATCAGGCAGAAGGAGTTGACCTTGTGATAGAGATCAAAGGTGTAAGAGTCTCCTTTCTCTTTGATGATGATTCGTTCTTCTGAGTGAATGTTGCTGATGAAAGCAAACAGCAGTAAGGCGAGGTGTGAGACTGCAGCCATTCTGCTCCCGAGGCGTCTCAGTGTGACTGTCACTCAAACACTGACGCCAACAGCTCCGTGTCAACTCTCTTCAGCTGCTTCTGAGAACCACAGACCTCTACGTCATGGAAAAATAATTTAAGCACGAGGCTCTTAATCAAGTCATCTTATGCGCTTTCAGAGAAATACAGATCAGAAGATTAGACACATATATCGTTCGGGAAGCTTTTTAAAAACACCCAAAGTTGTTATCTTGAGTTTACGGGCACAGGAAGAGCTTAATCTTGATGAGCAGAGTTGAGGTTGAGTGAGTTGACATGCAAACAGGTTATATGCTTTTACATCATTATAATGATAAAAATAATTATACATTCAACTTATATAGGGCCTTTCAAAAACTCTGAAGTCCCCACTAAGCGAATTTGCACACGTGTGTGTGTGTGTGTGTGTGTGTGTGTGTGTGTGTGTGTGTGTGTGTGTGTGCGCGCGCGCGCGTGTGTGTGTGTCTGACCAAAGTCCAAAAACACTATCTGTGTGTGTGTGTGTGTGTGTGTGTTTTTCTATGTGTGTGTGTGTGTCCGATCACTGTCCACACACTATCTGTAGCTCACACTGTTACAGTAAAACCTCTATAAAGTTGTAGAGGTAAAAAAAAATCAATTTAAGATATCAAAGTTTTTGTGTCTCAATAAGCTTTTCTTATGTAAATAAGAATTATAAAACTCATGTAACCCTTGTGTGGTGTTCATATTGCTACAGCCAGTGTTTGTGGGTCTGGTGGACCCACTGCATTTTAGGAGGGTTTAATCCAACACAATCAAACATTTTATGTTAAAATACTCAACAGATGTTTACTTCATCCTATTTGCAAGACATATAAACAGCATGTATGGTTAATATTTGCCCTTCACCTTTGTTAGAGCACATTTATGAATTAAAGTACCACTCGTTTTTCTGTCTGTTTTTGAATAAAATGTAATAGAACAAGAAAAACAATTATAAAAAAGATGTGAGGGGAATATATTCAACACATTTACCAATGAAGCAGGTTGTTCAGAACTATTGATCTTAATTTATTGGAAATTAATTGGAAATGTAACCCATTCAGGTCAGTTTACACTACAAAGCTAATGGGCTGGTCCTAGGGCTGGCTGCTGAAGGCTGGTCCTGTGTCTTCGTTATTGAACTAGCTGATGCTCAATCTCATTATCTTCTGACAAAGTCACTGTCAGACTCCGACATTTCAGAAATGTGATCCTCGTTGTGATCTCATCAGTTGGCATGAGGATCAGCACCTCTAAAAATGGTTCTCAGTAGAAATCTATGGATTGTCTAC
>CASHTC010001435.1:0-17500 GCA_949357725.1 Hyperoplus immaculatus
ATACACAGCCTAGGCTCTGTAAACTGGGCATGTTGCTATAGCTACGAAGGGCCCAACCCTTTGTTTACATTCCCTTTGTTTATACAGCAGTTAAAATCACTATAACCTCAAAATCAGTAAACATTTCCTCACGATCGAGGGAAAAATAATCCAGTGTTAATAGTAATACACAGCCTAGGCTCTGTAAAATGGGCATTTGTTAGCTACAGAGGGTCTAACCCTTTGTTTACACACAGGTTGCGTTCCGAATCGCATACTCTTTCTTTTTTCTATTCTACATACTACATCCGACGAATAAAAGAATCTAGTTAGGATGCAGTAGGCATACTATTGGGACATACTTTACTCTCTTATTTCATCATAACATTGCGCCTTGATCTTGCCTCTTGCTTTTATATCCGTCGCGTCCCCGTTTGTTTTCATATGGAGGCTTCGTCGATGTGACGTCACTTCACGTGCGCACTGGATTGTGGGTCAGAATCGCCCAAATAGGATGCACTTTTCAACACTAACAATCTTGGCCGCATGAAGTAGGACATCCGGGTACTTCTAACCATCCTAAATCTGGCCACAAGAATCGGGACATCCTAAATCTTTTTTCTACCAAACTATATAGTAGAAAGTATGCCATTCGGAACGCAACCAGAGTTGACAGAACAGAATGCTTTGTGCGTCCACAGGAGGCATCACGGCCGGGCTGGTGTCCGACTACACCGGGGGCAGAGCCACCACATGCTGCGTCATGCTGATACTGGCTGCTCCCGCGGTGAGGTTCATTTATATGCACGCACCGCACAGACAGACAGGCAGACAGACAGACAGACAGGCGGGCAGGCAGGCAGGCAGGCAGGCAGACAGACAGACAGGCAGGCAGGCAGGCAGGCAGACAGACAGACAGACAGACAGACAGGCAGGCAGGCAGACAGACAGACAGACAGACACAGCACGCGCACAAACACACACACACACTTGCTGCTCCAATAGTGAGAGACAGACAGACAGACAGACAGACAGACAGACAGACAGACACCGCACGTGCACACACACACACACACAAACACACACACACACACACACACACTCGCTGCTCTAATGGTGAGAGTCACACAGACAGACAGACAGACAGACAGACAGACACCGCACGCACACACACGCACACATGCACACACACACACAAACACACACACACACACACACATTCTGTTTTATCCTCAATACGGACTGATCTTTTGGCAAGCCACCTTCAAGCTACTGCATGTTGTCTTTGTACAGTCCAGTTGTATTAATATATGTTTGCAGAAACATTTCTCTATTATAATGTGCAGTGGCAAAAAAGGAAAAAATAAAGTGTTACTAATTTGTCTAAGGTGAGACAAATAATGAATTTGATAAGATTAATAATGTTAATTATTTTTTTCTTGTTCCAGCTTTTCCTCTATAACTACATTGGACAAAGGAGCCTCGCTACTACAGTTGGTAAGTCATTTTAAATTGTAATAATACATTTTATGTTTTAAATTATTTTAAATATATATATTTTTATAACGATTTTCTTTTAATTTTTTTAAATATAATTTTTAAAATTTTGTAATGAAAAATTAGTGAATTAATTTTTTATTAATATTTGCTTCTTGCTTCTATAGGCATGCTGCTGTTGTGTGGCGGCTTAGTGAACGGACCATATGCTCTCATCACCACTGCTGTATCCGCTGACCTGGTAAAACCAAAAATAGCGTGGGGAAAAAAAACACACACACACACACACACACACACACACACACACACACACACACACACACACACACACACACACACACACACACACACAAGGATTGAGATACACATTTGTAAAATGCTTTTGCTACAATAATGGCCATAGACTTAAAGCCCCTACTTCACTGGTGGAAATATGAAGGCGTATTGAACTCTGAGATCCTATCTAGTATAAATGTGCAACATTTTTAGAAATCGGTTCATCCTAGCCTGAGAAAAGGCAGAGAGAGTGTTTTATGGTCTCACTGTCTAACCCTGCATTTTACCATGCGTGACATCACACATGGGAAAATGTAGGGTTAGGATTAACAGGACAGCTGGGCCAAGGGAAGACTGAGGGAAGACTGAGGGAAGAAAAACCTCATTCATTATATTATAATAGTTATTTTATAATGATAGAACGCTGGTTCCGTTTGGGTGAAGTATTCCTTTAATAATCCCTCGATGTATTTTGTCTCACCAGGGAACTCATGAAAGTCTGAGAGGAAACTCCAGAGCGCTGTCAACGGTGACGGCCATTATCGACGGGACGGGTTCAGTAGGTCAGTACAGAGAGAGAGAGAGAGAGAGAGAGTGTGTGTGTGTGTGTGTGTGTGTGTGTGTGTGTGTGTGTGTGTGTGTGTGTGTGTGTGTGTGTGGTGTGTGTATCTGTCTGTCTGTCTGTCTGTCTGTCTGTCTGTCTGATATATATACTGTAATCTTTATATTGAATATGTTGTTGAATTTGACTGTTTTGGGCCTTAAAAGTAATTGAAAAATCATTGAATTTGATGTTTAACTGCACATTTTGATGTCCTACCTTTTTATACCTTTACTGCATGTCATCCCCCTCTCTCTCTCTCTCTCTCTCTCTCTCTCTCTCTCTCTCTCTCTCTCTCTCTCTCTCTCTCTGTCTCCCCATTTCAACTCTGTACTGTCTAATAAAGCTTGAAAATGCCAAAAAAATAATCTTAAAAAAAAAATGAATAAGTCATTTTTGTGTATCTGTGTAGGCGCTGCGTTGGGTCCTCTGTTAGCGGGCGTCATCTCTCCGACCGGATGGAACAATGTTTTCTACATGTTGATCTGTTCTGATCTGTTGGCCTGTCTGGTGAGGACACTGTTCACTCATCTACAGTACACACACACACACACACACACACACACACACACACACACACACACACACTACTCATCCCTTCACTCGCATACATTTCGGGGTGACTGTGTCTCAGGTGGTAGAGCGGGTCGGCCGATGATCAAAGGGTTGGAGGTTCGATCCCCGCCCTGCCACCTGTGTCATGGTTGTTGTGTCCTTGGGCAAGACACTTAACCCACCTTGCCTCGTGTGAATGTCGATAGTTAACCTGCTATCGGTGTATGAATGTGTGTGTGAATGGTAACGTGGGAAAGGAAAACAGGTCTCCCTTGTAAAAGAGTCTTCGGTCTCAATGGGATTTACCTGTATAAATAAAGGTTAAAAAAAAAACATACATACACATACACTACTTTATTTAATTTTAATTTTAATTTTTTAAAGATAAAGTGTATTCCAAAACACTGAGAAAATATTCTTCGAGTTAAATTCGAGAATAAAATAATAATAAAAAATATTAAAATGTATTATTACTTTAGAGTTAGGAAGAAAAATAATAAGTAAAAAGAAACAATAAATAAACACATACAATACATACACAACCCCCTCTCCCCCCCCCCCCTCCCTCTCCCCTCCCCCCTCCCTCCCCCTCCTCTCCCTCTCCCCTCCCCCCTCCCTCACATAAACAGAAGTGAAATAAATAACTAAGAGAAAATGATTAAGAAAATAAGCTATAAATAAACAAAAACTAAACTGGGGCACAGCAGCACTGGGCCCCATACGGCGGAGAATCTGTGGGGGTGGCCGGACTGCATATATCTCAGCCTTTCTATGTGCTGGTTATTGAATATTCTTGACTGATGGCATTGTTTGTTTGTTTGTTTGTTTGTTTGTTTGTTTTCAGTTTTTGTCCAGACTTGTTTACAAAGAAGCTCAGGGTTGGTGTGGACGCACTCCTCGAGTTAGAGGGTAAGTCTCATCTATCTATCTATCTATCTATCTATCTATCTATCTATCTATCTATCTATCTATCTATCTATCTATCTATCTATCTATCTATCTATCTATCTATCTATCTATCTATCTATATATCTATCTATCTACCTGTCTATCTATCTATCTATCTATCTATCTATCTATCTATCTATCTATCTATCTATCTGTCTATCTGTCTATCTGTCTATCTGTCTATCTATCTATCTATCTATCTATCTATCTATCTATCTATCTATCTATCTGTCTATCTGTCTATCTGTCTATCTATCTATCTATCTATCTATCTATCTATCTATCTATCTATCTATCTATCTCCACTGTAACTTTTTTATTAATTTTTTTTTTTTTTCATTCCAGGTTCAAAGAAATCTGAAAACACTCAAGGATCTAACAGGGACCTAACCACACACACACACACACACACACACACACACACACACACACACACACACACACACACACACACTCACACACACACACACACACACACAGAGTGAACCGTCAAACCTCTTCCAAGGCACTAAAACATTGATCCAAAGGCCAAAACAGAGAGAACTATGCCTTTATGATAAAACACTTTTTTATGACTAATCTTCTCAATTTTAAATTGTCTGTTTTAATATTTTATCATTAAATTTTATATACTGTACAATGTGTTAGTGTTTGTCTTCTTTTCTCTCTTTAGCTCAGTACTATTTGACATGACTTGCTTTTGCCAGATTTGATTTTTTATTTTGAAAATAATTTGGACAAAAATGAATGAAAAATGTATTGAAAATTACAAAATAAATTAAAAAACTAAATATTAAATTATTTAAATACTAGTATGACTATATAAATGAAATGGTTATAAATAAGTTAAATTAAATAATAAATCTGTTAAATTTTAAAAAATTTCAAATGAGGGAGATTCAGTTGCTTATGAGTTAAAAATTAAAGTATTCATTGATGCTGTGTGTCGAACAAAAATGTAATGTATTTAACATTTATTAGGCAAGGCAAGGCAAGTTTATTTTTAGAGCACATTTCGGACACAAGGCCATTCAAGGTGCTTTACATAAGCAATAACAAAATACATCAAGTAAGAACAAAATACATCAAGTATAGAGCACACATTCCAAAAAATAAAAAATAAAAAAAATTAAAAAAAAATTAAAAAAAATAAAAATAAAAAAATAAAATAAATTCAAAATGAGAAATTAAAATTTCAGGTTAAAACGGAAACACCAAAACAACGTCAGCTTCCATTTTCTTTTAATAGTTTTAATGTGAGCGCTTAATAGTGAAGTGTTTCTATTAATGATTACTAATTATTTTATATGATTATTGTATTTTTTTATTTTTTATTTTTTATTTTTTTTCGCCTTATTATTATTTTTTTTTACCATTATTAGTATAGGATTGTTTAGCTTGTTTTTGTTTTGCTTCTTGACTGTGTTGTACATGTGCATGCATACAGGCCCATGTATGCAGATAAATAACAACATGATTTGCCATATATCAGCAAAAAAAATAAAATAAATAAAAATGTGTTCATAAACAATATTTATTTTAACAACTATGTGCATAATTAACTAAGAAAAAGCCAAAAAACATTAACACACATGGTCATTGTCTGTTTATTGACAGCTGATAAGACAATACCAATTCTGTAGTTTCTCCCTGAGTCTCTAGTCACTCAAAATACACTTATTTTCCACTTATTTTAACTTTAAAAAAAAAATCCCTTCTGTTATATCATATAACATTAAAAATAATTATAGCGTTCAATTATATCTGATGGATAAGTTACGTAGCTCAGAGTTAAATACCACTGCAAAACCTTTATCTAAAATAAAATAAAATAATATACAAAAATAGACAGTGAAAACAGTACATATTACATTCAAAAACACATTTCTTTTAAACATTTTAAAAAGCGAATAATCAACCAAACAAATAAGAATAGTCAAGACTTTTAGTTTGAAGGTCTTAAAGGTGCAGTGTGTAATATGACATCATCAAGAAAGTTCTACAAAGTTCTAGAATGCAACGCTCCCTGGGTAACCCCACCCCTTTTGAATAATAACAGAAGCTACAGTGGGCCTTCAAGGACAAGAACAATTCTAAATTTTAAACAATGCACCTGATGACATTCCAACTATGACACTTTCAAGATGGCGGCACTAGGCCTTGGTCCAAAATATGCAGAAATATGGACATATATGAGACCCTTTCTAAGGGAAAAAATAATAATAATAAAAAAAAAACAGCTATTATGCACTAAATTAAATGTACTTATGGATATTATCATTACTTTCTACAAAATCTGCTAGGAAATAAAACCCAAAATTCTACACACTGCAGGTTTAAAGGCAGATAAACAATTTAAAACAACAATGTACGGCAGGGAATGAGAGTTAACTACGGTAGCTGAGAAAGGCCATTTTTGCGATAATTTTTTAATTTTATCACTTGCTTTATTCTTGATACTCTGTTCTATTAGGGCGGCAGTGGCGAAGTCGGTAGGGAGATCGCCTCTGGAGTGCAGGGTCGAAGGTTCGATCCCCCATCTCCCCGCCACATGTCGAAGTGTCCCTGAGCAAGACACTGAACCCCAAATTGCTCCCGATGGTTCAGAGAGCACCTTGCATGGCAGCTTCTACCATCGGTGTATGAGTGTGTGTGTGAATGGGTGACTGTGGTAAGATATGTAAAGCGCTTTGGGGCTGAGAAAATCGGCTAGAAAGCGCTATATAAGTCAAGTCCATTTACCATTTTAAGCAACTTTTTAGTTTAGCTGGTGCTTTTAGTATACAAATATACAGCTCCGGCAAACATTAAGAGACCAGCCTGGATTTTTCTCCAATCTTTATCTCTACATAACTTATTGAAAATGCTCTTTAATGAGAAAAAATTTATTAGAATTTGGTACATTTTTTTGACAGTAGCTTATATTATAAAATCAAAATGTTCATTCTACTCAAACATATGCCTATAAACAGTAAAAGAAGAGACACTGAACATTTTGGAGTGGTCTCTTAATTTGTTCCAGAGCTGTAAGTTATTGCCAAAACTGCAATAATAGATAGATAGATAGATAGATAGATAGATAGATAGATAGATAGATAGACAGACAGACAGACAGACAGACAGACAGACAGACAGACAGACAGACAGACAGACAGACAGACAGACTGATAGATAGATAGATAGATAGATAGATAGATAGATAGATAGATAGATAGATAGATAGATAGATAGATAGATAGATAGATAGATAGATAGCAGAAATATCCTTGAAAAACAACTCAAAAGCTTTTCTTTTCTAATGTAAGGCCTTTGTTGCTACAGTCATGAACATTCAGATGAAAATTATTTTAAAATTATTTGGTTTTGCTGCGTATTTATTTAGACAGGCTATAGCAGAACACAATGTAATAACGCATCTAATTCACCAACTAGACTATACACATACACACACACACAATTAAAGGTGGAGTCAGTGATTCTGGAGAACGCTTGCTGTCAAAATCACGTTTTTGTGAAAATCAGTGAATATCTCCTCATGATCTGCTACATGTCCATACTGTGTGTGTGCTGAAAATACATCTGATGTTAGTACACAGCATAGGCTCTGTAAACTGGTATGTAAACAAAGGGCCCATCATAGCTAGCAACATGCCAGTTTACAGATACTAGGCTGTGTATTAACACTGAATTTTTTTTCTCGTAAACACACAGTACAGACAGGTAGCAGATCATGAAGAGATATTCACTGATTTTGACTAAAAGTGATTTTGACAACAAGCGTTCTCCAGAATCACTGACTCCACCTTTCAAGCAAAACAAAACTGACATCATTGCAGTATAAAGACACAATTATTAAAAAAGTGAATCTGGACCCGAATCCTTCAACATTCAAATAGGTTTTACTCTTAAAGCTATAGTGCGTAGCTTTTTCATATGAATGAATGCCGGTTACATTCAAGCCATCGCCAAACGAGTTGACACCAAGTTGATTAAGCCTATCAGCTCCCTACAAAACTCTCTCGGTGTTTCTCAGTATGGCAGCGTTTACAAACTGGTGTCCCCCCCTCACCCTGACACTGGTGCAGGAGCTCAGAAAAATCCCAAGAAGAGCCCAAGAAATGTTTCAGTTGTTGATTCTACTGCTAAGAAAAAAAAAACCTGGACGTACAGCAGAAGGTATAAAAATCCATGTGCCATCACAGAAGGCTTTACCTCATGTAGATGGCGATGCACCGACAGTGTTATTGTTAATTACTCAGAATTCCTCATGGGGGGCGAAAGAAGTTACGCACTATAGCTTTAAAAGGTTACAAAATTCAAGCAATTCCCACTAGTGTCAAGGATATAAGTGTGTATTCTTCAAAGAGGCACAAACCGAACAGACTTGTGTATGAGCGAGTGTTGTGTGAGTGTGTGGCAGCATTTAGTCCATAATATAAAGTTTAGCCTGTAGTTTTTAAAGCCCCGTTCATAACAAGAGATGCCAAGTTACTTCAGCACTTCTTCTTCTTCTTCTTCTTCTTCAGTGAAAATCAGTGTAGATCCTTCTCAAACAAAGAAAAAATAGCAAAATAATAAAAAATTGAAAATTCTTCAAAATATGAAACAGTTCATGTGTTTTCTCAGTGGTGGTATGCAGCAGGGGTCCAGGTGCGATACCAAGACCTGAAAGAGCAAAAGATTAAACAGTTAGACCAATTAAAATGACTGAAAGTGATAAGTTTTGATTATAAACCGATGTATAAGAGTATTAGGGAGGGCTCTCCAGTGGCGTAGTGGATAGAGCGCGTACCAGGCCTTCGTTGCAGTGGTCGTGGGTTCAAATCTGACCCGTGGACCTTTACTGCAGGTCATCCCCCTCTCTCTCTCTCTCTCTCTCCCTCTCTGTCTCCCCATTTCAACTCTGTACTGTCTAATGAAGCTTGAAAATGCCAAAAAATAATCTTGAAAAAGAAGACGATATATATATATATATATATATATATATATATATATATATATATATATATATATATATATATATTAGGGCTGTCAAGCGATTAAAAAAATAATCAAATTAATTACAGGCTCTGTGATTAATAAATCTAAATTAATCACATACTTTTATGACACTTTTATGCCTGTTTATAAACAGCTGTATAGCCTGCTAGTACAGAGTCTCTCTCTCTCTCTCTCTCTCTCTCTCTCTCTCTCTCTCTCTCTCGCTCTCCGTCTCTCTCTCTCGCTCTCCGTCTCTCGTAACTTCTGTCTCCTCCCCTCAGCCAGGTTGCTACATGAAAATTAGGAACTAGCGCCGAATTTTCTCAAAACAACAAGCAGACTAAATGACGACTTTCCATCTCCCACAACTGAGCCGATTCATTCACCATCGTCGTACTCATAGGCACAAATATTGACACACACACACACACACACGCACACACACGCACACACGCACACACACACACGGGGCGGGTGTCCGTTTATGCGGAGACGAGACAGCTAGCAAACAAAATTGAGACACACGGAGGAAGATCGAGAGATACTGTTTTGAACCTATTGTTGCACCCACTAAATCAATAATGCACAGACACTGCGGAGAATAAAGTAAGATGTCTTCCTACCTTCATGCTTATTTGCCCGAAGCATCCCATAAACCGTCCATAGAGCCCTCGGCCCCTTCTCTCTTTACTTTTCTCCCTTTTACCCGTGTGGGCCGTGTCTGCAAGCTACAGGGTGCATCTGCGCACCACTTTTGCACCGGGTCAAAGGGCATTATAGAAGTGCGATTAATCTGCTTTAATTTTTTTAATCGCATTAATTTTTCTGTGATTAATTAATCGAAATTAACGCGTTAATTTGACAGCCCTAATATATATATGTTTAGATGAATGCCTCTCCACACACACACACACACACACACACACACACACACACACACACACTCACCCCGGTGTGCTGTACGTTGGGTTGACCTGAGCGGACAGAGACATGGAGGAAGTGGACAGACCAGGAGATGCCTCACGGCTCAGACTGTTAGGAGACGAGTTGGAGGAAACTGGAACGAAGGAAAAGGCTTAAAATATTATTTAAAGGAATACTTCACCCATACGGAACCGGCGTTCTATCATTATAAAATCACTATTATAACATGATGAACGAGGTTTTTCTTCCCTCTGTCTTCCCTTGGTCCAGCTGTCCTGTTAATCCTAACCCTACATTTTTACTAGTGTGTTGTCACACATGGTAAATTGTAGGGTTAGACAGTGAGACCATAAAACACTCTTTCTGCCTTTTCTCAGGCTAGGATGAACCGATTTCTAAAATGTTTGCACATTTATACTACATAGGATCTCAGAGTTCAATACACCTTCATATTTTCCCACCGGTGAAGTAGGTCTTATAAGTTGCTTTTTCATCAATTAACACAAGGCAGATAAACACAATGTACACTCACACACTCACACACACACACATTATATTATATGTTACACACACGAGCAGAAATCCTCCATCTAAAGGCACAAACAATGATCATAGAAAGTCCTAAACTTGTGGTTTTTTATTGTCAAGTTAACATAAGGGTGGTGTTAACTCAAGACACAGTGAGCATCAGCAGTATACGTGTGGCAATCATTAAAATCCTAACAAAACTCACCCCTAATCATTACATATAGTGAATAATAGTCTAGTTAGAATGACAGACTCTATCAATAGCTGAATGTAGGTATGAACAGTAACTTGCCTGTCTGTCTGTCTGTCTGTCTGTCTGTCTGTAGCACTTGAAGGTAAAACAGTAACTTGTCTGTCTGTCTGTAGCACTGGAAGGTTAAACATTAACTCACCTGCGCCTGAAGCCAGAGGGCTGTAGGGTCTTGACGCTGACGCCTTAGAAACACATCAGATAAAAAACTGTAAACAATATACTTTATGACCAATAATTTACATGTTAGTTTGCATATCAGAACATCACTAAACCTACACCGGCATCTGGAAATATGGCATGACTACTGCAAGACTCATTAAAAGGCAAACTGCAGGATAACATGTTGGTCAAATGGAAGAGAAAAAAAAATGTCACCTTGGCAATTAAAAAATAATCATCTCAAAATCGCAAAATGAAAATATTTCCCAAAGACCCAAGCTGAAATTGTTTCCTGTTTTTTTTTAACATCAGCATATTCAAGAATCCAAGAGGTCTACCCATTATTTTGACCTATTTATTTGTGTTTTTGTAAGAGATTATTGTGGACATAATACAAAGAATGTTTTAAAGGTGGAGTCAGTGATTCTGGAGATACGCTTGTTGTCAAAATCAGTGAATATCTCCTCATGATCTGCTACGTGTCTGTACTGTGTGTTTTCTGGTGTTTATACAAAGCCTAGGCTCTGTTTGGGAGGAGATATTCACTGAATTTTGACAACAAGCATTCACACACACACACACACACTCACTCACTCACTCACTCACTCACTCACTCACTCACTCACTCACTCACTCTCTCTCTCTCTCTCAATCACTCACTCACTCACTCACTCACAAACACACTCACTCACTCACTCACTCACTCACTCACTCACTCACTCACTCACTCACTCACTCACACACACACACACTCACTCACTCTCTCTCTCTCTCTCACTCACTCACTCACTCACTCACTCACTCACTCACTCACTCACTCACTCACTCACTCACTCACTCACACACACACACACACACACACACACACACACACACACGCACACACACACACACACTCACCATTCTGGAGTTGAAGTTGTGTGTTTTCATTGACAGACTGGCGACCGGACAGTATATTCTCTTTTCCTTCTGTCGTCGGTTACAGAACCAAACACGCACGACCTCCTTCTCCATTGAGAGCTGCTCTGAGATCTGAGTTATCTCCTCACTGTTAGGCTTAGGGTTCTGGAGAAATAAATAAATAAATGAATGAATGAATGAATGAATGATGAATGAATGAATAAATGTAATAAATAAATGTAATTAATAAATAATAAATAAATAAATAAATAATAATAATACAAATACATATTAATAACTTAAAAAATAAATAAAAATAAATATTTATAAACAGTAGGCCTAATATGATTTTCTTAGATTTAAAAGCAGCCACTGTCCAATATAAGTGGCACATTTACAATGCAATGTGCCATATTTTAAATCTGAGATCTGAGTTATCTCCTCTGTGTTAGGCTTGGGGTTCTGGAATAAAAATAAATAAATAAATAATAATAATAATAATAATAATAATAATAATAATAATAATAATAATAATAATTAAAAATAAAATTAAATGTAAATACAAAATATATATATATAAAAAATACTATTTAAATAAAAACTATAAAATTAAATCAAATTTAAATAAAAATAATAAAATAAAATAACATTTGCTTCAGCTGCTCTGAGATCTGAGTTATCTCCTCAGAGTTAGGCTTAAGGTTCTGGAGAAATAAATAAAAAAATGCATAAATGTAATAGATAAATAATAATAATGATAATAATAATAATAATAATAATAATAATAATAATAATAATAATAATAATGATAATAATAATAATAATGATAATAATAATAATAATAATAATAATAATAATAATAATAATAATAATAACAATAATAAATAAAATTAAATAAAAATACATTCAGATAAACATTATGAACAGAAGGCCTCAATATGATTTTCTTACATTTTAAAGTTATTGATTCTACTGCTAAGAGAAAAACCTGGACGTACAGCAGAAGGTATAAAATCCATGAGCCATCACTGAAGGCTTTACCTCATGTAGATGGCGATGCGTCCGACAGTGTTGTTGTAATTACTCAGAATTCCTCATGGGGGGCGACAGAAGTTACGCACTATCTATCTATCTACCTTCTATGTATGAAGCAAGAAATGTCTGTCTGTCTGTCTGTCTGTCTGTCTGTCTGTCTGTCTGTCTGTCTGTGTGCGTCTGTCTGTCTGTCTGTCTGTCTGTGTGTGTCTGTCTGTGACTTGCATATCTCTCTCACTGTTAGTCAGATCGGCCTGAGCTTCCGGATATGGCTTGCGCACGGCACAAAGTTGTGCATCCTTGATTGATTATGAAGTTATGACCAAATATGTAGAAGTTATCATATTTATATCATGCTGGCGGCGAATACATGCGCACACTGAAGGCCACAGTAACGACGGGCATGAAGTAGTCTCCGGCTAAACCCCGCCTCCCTCTGATTTGATTGGCTGCTGCGACCAAAGCTTGAAATGAGTGACGAGCGGGACACACACAGCAGACCTGCTTCCTACAGCCACTGCACTAGTAGCTCTAAGTATCGATTTATTGTATAACTCACGTCTATGAAGCGCTTCTCCAGTGTTAGCTTGATGTTGGTCTCGATGCTCGTTCTCTTCTTGCGTTTGCGTCCGTAGCCTTCAATCAGCGGCTGCAGCGCCGCAGCATTACTCATAGGGTCCACAGGAGAGTTCTCTACAGTAGAAAAAATACAAATATATAACGTCATATTTGTGTTCATTCTAGCGCCCCCCTTTGGACAAAAGCGGTAGTGTTTTTACTACGCCAGCTCTTGTTCCTGGGTGAGCGTATACCCCATGACAAAGGCATTAAGAAAAACTATATAAAAATAGCATTCTTTGTACTGATGGTCTCATTTGCGTTACATGTAATTTATGATCATCAGAGTGACAAATTTGACCGTTTCAGAAATATTAAAAAGTTCCTTGTAGCACCTTTAAAATTAATAAAAACCATAGTGTTGAGTATGTACTACCATTTCTCCAGCAACAGACACACACAAACGCTCACACACACACAGACACAGACACACGCTCACACACACACAGACACAGACACACGCACGCACACACACACACACACACCCATTGTATTGTACCTGCGTCACTGAGCCATTTCTCCAGCAGTGGTTTCAGTTTGCACATGTTCTTGAAGCTGAGGTTCAGAGCCTCGAAGCGGGAGATGGTCGTCTGACTGAAATCATTCCCGTAGAGTTTACCCATCGCCAGGCCAACGTCTCCCTGTCCATAGAAACACGCAAAACACAAATGTAACTATAAAATGTTTTTTTGGCATTTTTTCAAGCTTTATTAGATATAGAGTTGAAATGGGGAGACAGACAGAGACAGAGAGAAAGAGAGAGAGGGGGATGACCTGCAGTAAAGGTCCACAGGTCGGATTTGAACCCGCGACCACTGCAACGAAAGCCGGAGCCAATATGGTACGCGCTCTATCCACTACGACCCGTGGACCTTTACTGCAGGTCATCCCCCCTCTCTCTCTCTCTCTCTCTCTCTCACTCTCTCTCACTCTCTCTCTCTCTCTCTCTCTCTCTCACTCTCTCTCTCTCTTTCTCTCTCTCTCTCACTCTCTCTCTCTCTCTCTCTCTCTCTCTCTCTCTCTGTCTCCCCATTTCAACTCTGTACTGTCTAATAAAGCTTGAAAATTTGTCAAAATTCTGCCATAATTGTATTAAATACATTTCTAGTGCATTTAGAGCCGTAGTATTTTTCTTGCTTCTGACCTGAGTGAACCCCAGTTTAATGCGTCTTTGTTTGAAGGCTTTGGCAAACTGCTCGAGCTCCTCCAGGTCGCTGGGTTCGTCCTGGCAGACAGACAGGTGCTTGTCCTGTGAGGGGACAGACAGGTGCTTCATCTGGAGGTGAGACAGGTCCATGTGCTGATCCATAGACCCACCGGACAGACCAGACCGACTCATCGCCTAAAATACATAGCAGGGGAAATATGCAGTTCACAGGTGATTTAATAAGGTTTTAACTGTCTTCTAGCACAATAGTCGGTATAATTCATCTACAGGACTTGACTAGTGCAGTTTGGGGCTTTTTCTGATGGAGTTAAAGGTGCAGTCAGTGATTCTGGACAGAGCTTGTTGTCAAAATCACTTTCTGTCAAAATCAGTGTATTTTTCCTCATGATCCGCTACCTGTCCATCCGTACTGTGTGTATGTGTGCGTTAAAAATTAATCCATTGTTCATACATAGTCTAGGCTCTGTAAACTGGTTTGTAAGCAACGGATTAGTAAACAAAAGGGGGGGCCATCGTAGCTAGCAACATGCCCCGGTGTTTACAGAGTCTAGGCTGTGTATTAACACTGGATTGTCCTTTTTCATACTGGGATTTACTGGGTAGAAATGTTGTCAGTAGTGCATTGTGTAAAACCAAAATGTTCATTCTACTCAAACATATGCCTCTAAATAGTAAAACGAGAGACACTGAACATTTGGAGTGGTCTCTTCATTTTTTTTCCAGAGCTGTATAACAAGCAATACAAAGCTGATTATCATTTGTGTTTAGACAGTAAAAGCGTCTGTATTTACCTGTGGTGTGAGAGGCCGTTTACAGAGCCTAGGCTGTGTATTAAAGCTGGGGTGGAGAATTTGGGGAGAAAATAGCTAGGATAGGATAGAGATTCGAACAGTTGACAGTCCCAACAGCCAATAAGAACAGAGAATTTTTTTGCATTTTTTTTTTTTTTTTTTTAGAATCGGAACCTCGCTCTGATTGGTCAAAGTGTACCGCTCATGTTAATTTTGACCAATCAGAAATCACATACCCAACCTTTAACAGTGGATTGTATTTACCTGTAGAGTGAGGGCCTGTTTACAGAGCCTAGGCTGTGTATTAACACTAGTAGTGACTGTATTTACCTGTGGAGTGAGGGCCCGTTTACAGAGCCTAGGCTGTGTATTAACACTAGTAGTGACTGTATTTACCTGTGGTGTGAGGGCCAGGCCTGGTTGGTGCTGCAGCAGACTGGTTTGACTCTGACTGGGGAGGGAGAAACTCTGCTGCAGGAGGGCTGCAAGGAGGAGACAGCACAATGGGTTTAAAAACATAATGTCAGGGATATGGAATAACTGCTCAAACGGCTCACATTAACATAGATCTAGTTAATCTAGTGATCTAGTACATTTATCTATTGCTGTGCTGTATGTTACTGCTGTTTGTCTAACTTCTGTTGCTATGTTGAATATGTTATTGTTGTCTATGTGTGATTTTACTGGCTATAGTACATTACTGATATGCTGATACGTATGAACCGTCCAGAGCCCTTAGGTCGTCTGGGACAGGTCTACTTACAGTCCCCAGAGTTAGGACTAAACAAGGAGAAGCAGCTTTTAGTTATTATGCACCAAAAATCTGGAACAATCTCCCAGAGAACTTGAGGTCTGCTGCAACTCTCAGCTCTTTTAAATCGAGTCTGAAGACTTTTTTGTTTCCATTTTAACCTGTAATTTTCATTTTATTTGCTTCTTTTATTTGCTTTTAAATGTTTTTAAATCGAGTTTTCATTTTTTTATTTGCTTCTTTTATTCGCTTTTAAATGTTTTATAATGAGTTTTATGTATTCTAATCTTGCCCCTGTAAAGCACTTTGAGTGGCCTTGTGTCTGAATTGTGCTATAGAAATAAACTTGCCTTGCCTTGCCTTGCCTTGCCTTGCCTTGCCTTGCCTATAGTACAGTGTTGTCTTGTTCTGTCCCTCTCCCCTTTCCCCCCAGGAGGTCATTCACCTCCTACCAGGCCATGGCTTAAATAAGACATTGTTTCTTAACAACATTTGCCTGTTTAAATAAAAGTTGATGATGATGATGATGATGATGATGATGATGATGATGATGATGATGATGATGATGATGATGATGATGATGATGAGATTTGGGGTATAAGATTCCTTCAAAGGTGGAGTCAGTGATTCTGGACTTTTTTGTCAAAATCACTTTTGGTCAAAATCAGTGAATATCTCCTCATGATGCGCTGCCTGTCTGTACTGTGTGTTCACTATCTGGTCTTAAAGCTGGGGTGGAGGATTTGGGGAGAAAATGGCAGTTGGGATAGAGATTCGAATCCAAATACCTCAACCGCTCCACTTGTTCTCTTTGGTCCCTCCCCCTATGGTCCCTCCCTGACACGCTCTACACCAACAACGTCGGTGCCAAAGTGTATGGACAGTCCCAACAGCCAATAAGAACAGAGAATCGGAGCCTCGCTCTGATTGGTCAAAGTGTCAGCTCATGTTAACTTTGACCAATCAGAAATCACATACCCCAGCTCTAATACACCTTTAAGACGCTCTATTTTAGTGGGTCATTTTTGGGGAGTATCAAGTATGTTAGGACTACCCATCTATGACAGTAAAATGTAGCTTTTGACTGTGTATGTGTCTAAAAATTAGAATATATTTGTGTTAGACCTTGGTGGCTGACGGCTGTGTTTTGTGAGAGCAGGAATGGAGACACACACACACACACGCACACACACACACACACACACACACACACACACACACACAGACCTTGGTGGCTGGCGGGGTTTTGCGACAGCAGGAATGGAGACTGAGCGGAGAGGTGTGACGGAGGCATCAGGACCAACTGCTGCATGGTATGGAGGGACGTCAACTCCTGGAACAACAACACACACAAACAACAAACTAAAATAAGTACACACTCTACGTTGATTTCTAACTGCTTTATCCACTTAAAGACCTGTTTAACCGGTGGAAATATGAAGGTGTAATGAACTCTGAGATCCTATGTAGTAAAAATGTGCAAACATTTTTAGAAATCGGTTCATCCTAGCCTGAGAAAAAGCAGAAAGAGTGTTTT
>CASHTC010001435.1:22500-25000 GCA_949357725.1 Hyperoplus immaculatus
CTGATTCAAAATAATATGTTTAATTTGGTTAACGGATATGAGGGTATTTATTTTGATTTAATGTTGTAAGTTGTTCCAGGAGTCATGTCTTATACAGTTATACATTGTCTCTCAATTGTTGCTCAGGAACATATAAAAATAAAAACTGTGTTAAATGTTAAATCAGTGTTAGCTAGGATTTCAGTATTTATACCATATAGTATATAAAAGGTTGATACATTTATTATCAGATTATTTGCAAATTTTATCCAGACTTTAATTTTGGCCTATCATTTTATTGAACTGAAGACAATCACATCAAGACATATGCATAACAAAAACACATTTATTTTTATTTGTTAAATGTATAAATAACCTGTCAAATTACTAGATGGATGGATGGATGGATGGATGGATGGATAGATAGATAGATAGATAGATAGATAGATAGATAGATAGATAGATGGATAGATAGATAGATAGATAGATAGATAGATAGATAGATAGATAGATAGATAGATAGATAGATAGATAGATAGATAGATAGATAGATAGATAGATAGATAGATAGATAGATAGATAGATAGATAGATAGATAGATAGATAGATAGATAGATAGATAGATAGATGAGGGAAGACTGAGGGAAGAAAAACCTAATTAATTATATTATAATAGAGATTTTATAATGATAGAACGCCGGTTCCGAATGGGTGAAGTATTCCTTTAACTATAAATAATATTTCCAGTTTAATTAAAACAATTCTTTAAATGAACAAGCATGAGAAGCATTTATTAACAGCAGTAACATATGTACATGTACTTTTAAAGGTGCAGTGTGTAATATGACATCATCAAGAAAGTTCTACAAAGTTCTAGAATGCAACACTCCCTGGGTAACCCCAACCCTTTAGAATAATAACAGAAGCTACAGTGGCCTTCAAGGACAAGAACAATTCTAAATTCTAAACAATGCACCTGATGACATTCCAACTATGACACTTTCAAGATGGCGGCACTAGGCCTTGGTCTAAAATATGCAGAAATATGGACATATATGAGACCCTTTCTAAAGGAAAAAAATATAATTAATTTTTTTCAGCTAGTATGACTAAATTAAATGTACTTATGGATATTATAATTACTTTCTACAAAATCTGCTAGGAAATAAAACCCAAAATTCTACACACTGCAGCTTTAAAGTTCTGTTTCAGTCAACACAATAAATAGATCTTCTCCCATGTCATGTAAACGTGTGTGATGTTCAGTGAGGACGGTTCAAAGGTGTGCTTGACATTCGCCCCCAAAATTTGAATACCAAATGGGGACAGTGTGTGTGTGTGTGTGTGTGTGTGTGTGTGTGTGTGTGTGTGTGTGTGTGTGTATGTGTGTGTGTGTGTGTGTATGTGCGTGTGTGTGCGTGTGTGAGAGAGAGAGAGAGAGAGAAAGAGAGGCAAGGGAGCTGCTCCTGACACACAAAATGCAAATGCACCTATCAATCATTCCCCTCCCACACACACGCACACACACACACACACACACACACACACACACACACACACACACACACACACACACACACACACACACACACACACACACACACACACACACACACTCACACACACACACACACTCACACACACACACACACCCCTTCCCTGCCAAACTTCCAGTATGGAAATGACCAAGACATGCAAATCATATCAGGATGTCAGGAAGAAGAATTCCAGCTCTCTCTCTCTCTCCCTCGCCCTCTCCCTCTTCCTCTCTCTTTCTCTCTCTCACACACACACACACACACACACACACACACACACACACACACACACACACACACACACACACACACACACACATACTATCTCACCACACACAAAAAAACTAAATTTTCAACCGTTTTTTTTTTTTTTTTTTTTCATTTTAACTCCATTTTAAAAAGCGTATTCCTTAAAGAATTGAACATAATGCCAGTTAGTTATTACAAACTGCCCGGGGGAAAAGGTGGAGTGATATGAATCAACCCTCTGGCCCGTTAATCTATTTGATAGATAGATAGATAGATAGATAGATAGATAGATAGATAGATAGACAGACAGACAGACAGACAGACAGACAGACAGACAGACAGACAGACAGACAGACAGACAGACAGACAGACAGACAGACAGGTAGACAGACAGACAGACAGACAGACAGACAGACAGACAGACAGACAGACAGACAGACAGACAGACAGACAGATAGATAGATAGATAGATAGATAGATAGATAGATAGATAGATAGATAGATAGATAGATAGATAGATAGATAGATAGATAGATAGATAGATCAGGGCTGAATATAATATCTCTACAGAATCAAGTTGGCAAAACAACATCTCTATTTTACTATCTATATACTCATAAAATTCCAAAAAATAAAAGTTTTGGGAACTTATTTTTTTTCTGTTCCGAAAGATAAATAAACATATAAAACACAATTAAATTAGCTTGAAAATCATATGCTTTTGAGATGAGTTA
>CASHTC010001435.1:35000-41748 GCA_949357725.1 Hyperoplus immaculatus
TTACCGTTGGGAATATGTAAATATATACACATTTTTATTTAATTTTTTTTTCTGTCTTTGTATTCATGTGTACTGTATATTTTGTATATATTTATGTTTCATTTTTAAATATGTAGTTATTATTTTTATTCTTATTTTTTTAAATAATTTTTTTACATTTTTAATTATTGAAAAAAATAAAATGACACCGCTACTTTCTTCAAACTTTTCAAGCAAAATGACATGCAGTGATCTTGTTAGTCTTCCTTAGTTTGGGACATAGGGTGTATTGAGGGTGTACAGTTACCCTATACTATCTATGGTTACACAGTGGTGTCAACAAAATGGTGATTAGTTCAATGTAATCTTGTAAAAAGTGTGTGTGTGTGTGTTAAAACAAATAGGCTACGGTTGGAGTAGAAATAGGTTTTACTGGGAGTGCACCGGGGAAGAATTTGGGGAATGTTTAAAGGAATGTCTGTGAATCAAACTGATCATTGTCGTATCTGTGTGTGTGTGTCTCTCTCTCTCTCTCTCTCTATCTCAATCTCTCTCTGTCTCGCTTGCTCTCTCTCTATGTGGTTGTATGTGTCTCTGTCAATGTGTTTGTCTTTCTGTCCGTGTGTGTGTCTGTCTCTCTCTTTACTGTGTGTGTGTGTGTGTGTCTGTCTGTCTGTCTGTCTGTCTGTCTCTCTCTCTCGCTGCATCTCTGTGTGTGTGTGTGTGTGTGTGTCTGTCTGTCTCTCTCTGCATCACTCTCTGTCTGTCTGTCTCTCTTTCTGTGTGTCTGTCTCTCTCTCCCTCTCCCCCTCTCTCTGTCTCTGTATGTGTTTGTACTATGTGTTTGTGTGTGTCTCTCTCTCTCTCTCTCTCTCTCTCTCTCTCTCTCTCTCTCTCTCTCTCTCTCTCTCTCTCTCTCTCTCTCTCCCCCCCCCCCCCCCCCACATCATATACAGAGCATAGCGGAGGTGTTTCGTTGCTTCATCTGTATGGAGAAGTTGAGAGATGCTCGGTTGTGTCCTCACTGCTCCAAGCTGTGCTGCTTCAGCTGCATCAGGGTAAGTGGGTCAACGGGTCATTGCACCAGGGACCAAAATCCTACACAATGTGTTTTTATGTGTTTTTTTTTATTTTATTTTTATTATTTTTTTTTATTCTTAACAACACACATACACTAACATCTGGCCATAGTTTACATCAGTTTAAAATCTATTTTTCAATTATTCTATTAATTCATTCCTATTTGACTTAAGTGATTATGTTTTATTCTTATTTATTTAAATGTGAGATTTATGTTATATGATTTTGAGGTAGCCGGTACAAAGTATGCATTTGTTTTGCTGGCAGGTCAGGACAGATATTAGGGCTGTAGATAGCTGGTTTCATCACGATATGATATTGGATCTATTCATTGGACAACGATACGATATAAGTCTATATTTGGAGATATCACAAAATCTGCTGCAATTCGACATTTATATTATTTAAATATAAATTTAACAATTTATTTCTGAGCTCTTCCATATATCTAAATGATAAACAATACATTCTTTTAGTGGAAATAGTGTCACTCCTGACCTGGACGTACAGAGAGATTTTCAAAATAAAAGGGGATATTTAATCTGGAGTATTTTCAGCTGTGAGCATCATGTGTTATTGACAACGGCAGAATGTTTATTGGTGAATTTTTCATTAAACTGGATTCTGTGGTTTGACAGCGATGGTTGACGGAGCAGAGAGCCCAGTGTCCACACTGTCGGTAAGGAGAACACACACTCACTCACTCACTCACTCTCTCACTCACTCACTCACTCACTCACTCACTCACTCACTCACTCACTCACTCACTCACTCACTCACTCACACCCCTACACACACCTACACACACACACACACACCACACACACACAGAGACAGACACACACTCGATCCTCTTAATTAGGGGTGCCCACAGTTTTTCAGCTTGTGAGCTACTTTTAAAATGTCCAAGTCAAGAAGATCTACCTACTATAAAAATTGAAAACATGTATTTATTTAAACATATATTGATCATTCATTATATGTATAATATAAGTTGGTGTACCTTGCATAACTGCATGAACCCATATTGCCATTAGGCCCGCCTCAACCTGCCATCAGGCCCTGGGGCGGAGAGGTTGCATAGGCCCCCTGCCATCAGGCCCTGGGGCGGAGAGGTTGCATAGGCCCCCTGCCATCAGGCCCTGGGGCGGAGAGGTTGCGTAGGCCCCCTGCCATCAGGCCCTGGGGCGGAGAGGCTGCGTAGGCCCCCTGCCATCAGGCCCTGGGGCGGAGAGGCTGCGTAGGCCCCCTGCCATCAGGCCCTGGGGCGGAGAGGCTGCGTAGGCCCCCTGCCATCAGGCCCTGGGGCGGAGAGGTTGCATAGGCCCCCTGCCATCAGGCCCTGGGGCGGAGAGGTTGCGTAGGCCCCCTGCCATCAGGCCCTGGGGCGGAGAGGTTGCGTAGGCTCCCTGAGTGGCCGTCAAACAACACAAAATGTGCAATATTTGTTTTGATTAATAAACAAATCATTTTAATTAATTTGTATGATTTAAGAGTACAATCATGTTCAGTTAAAAGCAAGAGACATCTTGAAAGTGTCATAGTTGGAATGTCATCAGGTGCATTGTTTAAAATGTAGAATTGTTCTTGTCCTTGAAGGCCACTGTAGCTTCTGTTATTATTCTAAAGGGTTGGGGTTACCCAGTGAGCGTTGCATTCTAGAACTTTGTAGAACTTTCTTGATGATGTCATATTACACACTGCACCTTTAATATATATATTCACATTTTCCCTGTGAGGAAAGTTTGTTTACGCAGTTATGAGAATATACCTTAGAAACTTACTCGACGTCATTGTAAAAGAGGGTCACCCCTCAATTGATCTTTCGAGGTTAAATAAAGGTTACAAACAAACAAACAAACTAAAATGTTCACTTCTCTGACACACACAAAGTTACACAGTGCACCTTTAACATGTTATCCCTCTGTATGTATCATATAAATATATGACCCTCAAACCCTTCTTCTCTGCCTCTGAGCTTTATCACGTTGCTACTCTGGGTGCACGAATAATAACAGAAGCTACAGTGGCCTTCAAGGACAAGAACAATTCTAAATTTTAAACAATGCACCTGATGACATTCCAACTATGACACTTTCAAGATGGCGGCACTAGGCCTTGGTCCAAAATATGCAAAAATATGGACATATATGAGACCCTTTCTAAGGGAAAAAATAATAATTCAAAACATTTTTTTCAGCTATTATGCACTAAATTAAATGTATTTATGGATATTATAATTACTTTCTACAAAATCTGCTAGGAAATAAAACCCAAAATTCTACACACTGCAGGTTTAAACCTGTTTAAAATTTAGAATTGTTCTTGTCCTTGAAGGCCACTGTAGCTTCTGTTATTATTCTAAAGGGGTGGGGTTACCCAGGGAGCGTTGCATTCTAGAACTTTGTAGAACTTTCTTGATGATGTCATATTACACACTGCACCTTTAACTGAACATAGTCGTTAGACATCACATCAAATCCAGTTGCATCTTTCTAACTTTAATATCTTATTTTTATTTCTACGTATTTGATGAGTTTTCATGAAACAAAATGGATAAGTATTTTCATTAAACGTGTAAAAAAACCACAACAATACCTACATTAAAGGTGCAGTGTGTAATATGACATCATCAAGAAAGTTCTACAAAGTTCTAGAATGCAACGCTCCCTGGGTAACCCCACCCCTTTAGAATAATAACAGAAGCTACAGTGGCCTTCAAGGACAAGAACAATTCTACATTTTAAACAATGCACCTGATGACATTCCAACTATGACACTTTCAAGATGGCGGCACTAGGTCTTGGTCCAAAATATGCAGAAATATGGACATATATGAGACCCTTTCTAAGGGAAAAAAATAATAATTAAAAAAAAATGTTTCAGCTATTATGCACTAAATTAAATGTACTTATGGATATTATAATTACTTTCTACAAAATCTGCTAGGAAATAAAACCCAAAATTCTACACACTGCAGGTTTAAATAGTAAACCAGTTTTCCCAACTACAGTTGCCATGTTAGAAGGTGTTTGGCATGGCATGTTAAACTAAAGTGTGTCTGTGTGTCTCTCTATCCCTGTGTGTGTGTGTCTCTGTATCCGTGTGTGTGTGTGTGTGTGTGTGTCTGTCTGTATCCGTGTGTGTGTGTGTGTCTGTATCCCTGTGTGTGTGTGTGTGTCTCTGTATCCCTGTGTGTGTGTGTCTCTGTATCCGTGTGTGTGTGTGTGTCTGTATCCCTGTGTGTGTGTGTGTGTCTCTGTATCCCTGTGTGTGTGTGTGTGTGTGTGTGTGTGTCTGTATCCCTGTGTGTGTGTTTGTCTCTGTATCCCTGTGTGTGTGTGTGTGTGTGTGTGTGTGTGTCTGTATCCCTGTGTGTGTGTTTGTCTCTGTATCCCTGTCTGTCTGTCTGTATCCCTGTCTCCCTGCCTGTCTGCCTGTCTGCCTCCCTGCCTGTCTGTCTGTCTGCCTGTCTGCCTCCCTGCCTGTCTGCCTGTCTGCCTCCCTGCCTCCCTGCCTGTCTGCCTGTCTGCCTGTCTGTCTGTAGCGCTCCCCTCCAGTTGCGTGAGCTGGTGAACTGTCGTTGGGCAGAAGAAGTGACACAGCAGCTGGACACGCTGCAGCTCTGTAACCTCACCAAGCACGAGGACAACGACAAGGACAGGTGGGTGGCTATGTATTACACACACATGTGCCCAAGTTTTTTAAACCTTTAGCTAATTCAGAACGCTGCTGCTCGAGTCCTCACTAGGACCAAAAAAGTAGATCACATTACCCCAGTTCTGAGGTCTTTACACTGGCTTCCAGTCACTCAAAGAATTGATTTCAAAATACTGATGTTGGTTTATAAAGCACTAAATGGTTTAGGGCCAAAATACATTACTGATATGCTGATACGTTATGAACCGTCCAGAGCCCTTAGGTCGTCTGGGACAGGTCTACTTACAGTCCCCAGAGTTAGGACTAAACGAGGAGAAGCAGCTTTTAGTTATTATGCACCAACAATCTGGAACAAACTCCCAGAGAACTTGAGGTCTGCTGCAACTCTCAGCTCTTTTAAATCGAGTCTGAAGACTTTTTTGTTTCCATTTTAACCTGCAATTTTCATTTTATTTGCTTCTTTTATTTGCTTTTAAATGTTTTATAATGTGTTTTATGTATTCTAATCTTGCCCCTGTAAAGCACTTTGAGTGGCCTTGTGTCTGAATTGTGCTATAGAAATAAACTTGCCTTGCCTTGCCTTTATTTATACAGGTAAATCCCATTGAGACTCTTTTTCAAGGGAGACCTGTTCCCATTCCCACGTTACCATTCCCACACACATTCATACACCGATAGCAGCAGCAGCTACCACGCAGGGTGCAAGCTAACTATCAGGAGACATTTAGGGTTCAGTGTCTCTTTGCTCAGGGACACTTGGACATGTGGCGGGGAGACGGGGGATCCAACCACCGACCCTGTAGTTGAGGATAGACCAACCTACACACTTCACCACAGCCGCCCAATATGCTATTATACATTATCATTTATTTTCATTGCATATCAATGTACAACAAACAACAAACTTATCACCATCTCTGGGGAAAAATGCTGATTTCCCCCTCCTGTGTGCTCATTAGGGTCCAAGGTTGTCCACCAGATTTAAAAACTTTTACGGCCTTGAAAAGTAATACATTTATAGCAAAAAATAAATTAAAATAACCTATAAAAACATGAAAAATAAGAACACAATAGAAAAATAAATGTACGGTGGTGCTAGGGCCTAACTTTGTCGCCTGAAATCAAACACTAAAAACAGTATGTGAACACGCAGCCTGTCTGTTATTCTGCACGCTGAGACTTGCAGTTGAAACGTTGTTGTAGTTTTGAAACCGGCTTTGATCATGTGACTGTTGCCGTGGAGACGTTGTTGTTTCAGTTTGAATTTCTCACTAAAGTAAACACTGAAAACTTCCCAGGAAAAGAGAGGGAGTAGGTTACGGCAAATATTCCCAGGAAATACAAGGATCCCAATTACAACTGTTTAACCTTACTGTTTATACAGGTTGTTTTTGTCTGTCTTTATTCGTTATTTTAATTGTCTGTCTCCTGCATTTAAACACTTTATGAGTGTTCCATAAACTTATGTTTTTGTGGGAATGGATAGGTACATTAATACAACTTGTGCTTTGGAAAAAATGTAATGTTTTTTAATTGAAACTATCTATTATAGGGGGGTGCGCCCGTGGTGCAGTGGGCAAGGGTGTCGCGGGTAGTCTTTTATTAGTGTGTATTTAATGTGTTTGTTGTCCTGTGTGTGTGTGTTTGCAGGTGTGAGAATCACCATGAGAAACTGAGTGTGTTCTGTTGGACCTGTAAGAAATGCATCTGCCACCAGTGCGCGCTGTGGGGAGGAATGGTAAACTTTGAAAAATATTTTTTTAATTGTTTAATTTTTAGATTACAGTTTGCATGAAAAGTTACAAACATGCATAATATTAATAATAATTCAGCGATAATAAGTGTCTGTCACCCTGCTACTATCTTTGCACTTTATTTTAAAACATTTTTAAAAAGAAGGCTGTTGTACATACAAGCTTATTATTATTTTCATGTTTTCAAGTAGCATGTTTTTTGCTACTCAACATTTTTATGTTTTAAATTCAGAAATACATCTTTCAAAACTATATCAATCTCCATCATCTCTGTA
>CASHTC010001436.1:0-15647 GCA_949357725.1 Hyperoplus immaculatus
ATCTATCTATCTATCTATCCATCCATCCATCTATCTATCTATCCTGTTTTATTGCAATTCACAATGACTAACCAAAAAATGAACTAAATAAATCTGGTGGCTCGACTTTAAGAATCTCTACAACTTCGAATCATCCACTTTTCGGCAGCAGCCCTACTACTTCATATTTAATTCCGTAGACGTTATAACACATATGCATTTTATAGCGGGGGGGGGGGGGGGGGGGTTCACATGTACTACATTTCAAATATATGCAGTCTGCCTGTGAACTAGTGCAGACTGGAGCCCGGGGTGTGTGTGCTTTAGCCATTTTAAAAACACCAAGATGTCAGCGATTTTTTTTGGCTGAAGTAAGAGTAAATTTGGAAGAAAAAAACAAGTGAAACAGTCCCTTACTTATTAGCCTGATTTGAATAAAACCCTCTTCAGCTATTTTTGGAGCGTTTTTACCATCAAGACAACATGGAACCAGATAATAGGTGTGTTTCAATTAGGGCAGTGCAGTTAGTTTGATTTTAAATCGCGATTACAATTTCGACTTCCAACAATCTTGAAAATAAGATAATTGAATTTTACAAGATAATGCTTTTGAGCCAGGTCATGTATTTCAGCCAGGTAGTGTTTTTGTTTTACTGCTGAACAATATTTAAAGGTGCTCCGAGGAACTTTCAGTTTGTGTTAATTCTAGCGCCCCCCTTTGGACACAAGCGGTAGTGTTTCTACTACGCCAGCTGTAGTTCCTGGGTGAGCGTATACCCATGACAAAGGCATTAAGAAAAACTATATAAAAATAGCATTCTTTGCACTGATGGTCTCGTTTGGTGTGACATGTAATTTATGATCATCAGAGGAAAAATGAGACTGTTTCAGAAATATTTAAAAGTTCCTCGTAGCGACTTCTAAATTCATCAAAATCCAGCTTTTCAAAAAAAAAGTCAATATAATGAATGTGTTAAATGATGGTGATATCATTTTAAATCAAAATGAATGCGATCATGATTTCATGCCATAACCAAGCAGCCCTAGTTTCCACTGATGAGATGCACAGATGTTGTTTTTATTCGTTTACAAACGCAGAGGAATTTTTTTCCTGTCAAAATCTGCTGCTGTAGAGATTGCCCCCTGCTTCGATACGTGGCTCATGGAGTTCTCCAGTACTCTATATATGGAGAAAATCAGTTATGAGATTTCAGGGAAAGTAGAAAAATGTAAACATATATGTCAGCCTTTCCTGGACTTTATTACAGCTCTGAAGGGACCTACATGACACCTTTTTGACTTTTTATGTCCTGCTTAACATTTACCTTTAGTTTAAACAATGTCCTTAGAAACCTTTTAAGTAGAGTAGAGTAGTTGGGGTGACTGTGGCTCAGTTGGTAGAGCGGGTCGGCCGATGATCAAAGGGTTGGAGGTTCGATCCCCGCCCTGCCACCTGTGTCATAGTTGTTGTGTCCTTGGGCAAGACACTTCACCCACCTTGCCTCGTGTGAATGTCGATAGTTAGCCTGCTATCGGTGTATGAATGTGTGTGTGAATGGTAACGTGGGAATGGGAACAGGTCTCCCTTGAAAAAGAGTCTTCGGACTCAACGGGATTTACCTGTATAAATAAAGGTTAAGAGAAGAGTACGCCATGTTAGTTGTTTATCTTGTTTTGTCTTTTGTTTGTGTGTTCTTTAAAAAGAAAAAAGAAAGTATTCACAGAAGAAAATCTGCCACTGCTGTTCTTCCTAAAAATGGAAAGCATGGCTGGAATATAAAATAAGAAGAATTTGCATGAGCACCGACGACCCAGCATCAGTGAGCACTCAAAAGTTAATTATTCACTCCTGGGCTGTCCAGTCATAAATGGTTTTAGGATTAAACGGTGGAACGATATTCATCATTTTAACGCCCAGAAAATAAAATATTTTTGCTTAAATTGCAACTTCAACAGCCAATGAAACATCATTTAGAGCATCATGAGGGTGAAAAGGTCCTTAAATGGTGCTGGCAAAAATATATATAAATTCAAGCACTGGTCAATTTTGATTTTTGTCTATTTTATCTTCCATAACATGTCTTCTTTCATACTAGTATAAATCAAAGGTCCAACAAAATGTGCATTCAGGTGTTTATTTGACTAAACCTTGTCTGTTTGCGTCTGTATATTTCTCCTATACAACCATCTTTAACGACTGTTCTCTCAACTTTAGTTTTTTGAATACTCCAAAAATCTCAACTTCTAAAGCACTTATATCAACTAAACTTTCCATAATCATTCTCAGCACTATTCTGAAGGTTATACATCTTCACCTCATCACTTGATATTGTGGAAAGACTTGAGGCAGTGGTGGATGATGCCATCTTTAGTAACTATAGCTTCTTGTCCTTGAAGGCCACCATAGCTTTTGTACAGGCTTGAGGCAGAAAGGTGTAGGAGAGAGTGACTTTTTGTTAAGCGGCAAAGTCTCTTGTAAAGCAGTGTGTGTGTGTGTGTGTGTGTGTGTGTGTGTGTGTGTGTGTGTGTGTGTGTGTGTGTGTGTGTGTGTGTGTGTGTGTGTGTGTGTGTGTGTTCTCTTCTAAGCACTGAGGGGCCCCGACACCTGACACTTTGCCATAGTACAACCGAACATGTTGCGCTTACATCCCTCAAGCATTCATTTATGCAGAAGCTGCTACTGCCGTCTGTATGCCTGCGAGTGCACTTTCCATACTAAGTGCATGGGTAGGACACTTTAAAAACACCTCATGTCACTCACACTTCTTATAGCCCCTGTAAGTGTAAACCCACATCCACTTTGGAGAGTTAGTTTCATGATAGTAAAGCATACGCCAGCTGTTGTTCCTGGGTGAGCGTATACCCATGACAAAGGCATTAAGAAAAACTATATAAAAATAGCATTCTTTGCACTGACGGTCTCGTTTTCTGTTACATGTAATTTATGATCAGCAGAGGAAAACTGTAGGAGACTGTTTCAGAAATATTTAAAAGTTCCCCGTAGCACCTTCAGAAATATTCCCTTCACTCCCCTCTCCGGAGTGCTATACAGTCTCTACGGCTCTGACGCTTTCAACTCCTACAAATTGGATTCTAGCATAATTTATTTTTTTAAATCCTTGCCGTCGACCTACAGCCCTGGAAAAAATTAAGAGACCAGTCGGGGTTTTTTCTTCAGCCTTCATCTCTACATTACTTGATGAAAATGCTCTTTAATGACAATATTTCTAGTGTGAATTTGGTAGGAATGTTGTCAGTAGTTTATATTATAAAACCAAAATGTTCATTCTACTCAAACATATGCCTCTAAAGAGTGGAACAAGAGACACTGAACATTTGGAGTGGTCTCTTCATTTTTTTCCAGAGCTGTATCTACTGTCATTACCGATTACACTCAGAGTTGAATGCTTAATAGAGATTTGAGCTCGATCGTGTACCGTTGGGAAAAAACCGGTAGCCGAGTGAAAGCATGATCCTTTGACTCTTGACTGTTCTAGACATTTCTCTGACGTTGTAGAGAAATGTTGAGTTCAGGGCCTTTTGCTGTGCGGTAAAGACCACACACGCAAAGAGAAATCAAAAGGCAGACGCACATTTAGTCCTTTAGAAACGGACACACAAACAAACGAGGCTTTTAGATTGTATCATTTTGACTCTAATACTAATTCCACCCGGACACACATTCAGGTATATTCACAATTTATTTTAGAAATAGTTTTTTAGAGAAATGTTTTCTTGTGTCCTTCCTAACCCGAACCATAAGATCAATGGAGTATAATAAAATGCAAACAGGCTCTCTCACACACACACACACACACACTCACACACTCACACTCACACACACACACACACACACAGAGTTTGCTTACAGTAAACTGCAGTGGGATGTGTTGCATTAGCACTTCGTAATGTTATTAGGTGTATTTATTTCATTTGAAAACTGCAGAAGAGAATTCTACACAAGCACATACTAATGTTGGAATCACCTTGGCCGACAAATGCAAGGTCAATGTAAGTTTAAACATTTTCTTTTAGATTTTTTTCTGAGCTAAGACAATAATATGTTCTGTCAAGGCAATAACTCACAGCTGAAATGTTCTTGTGTACTTCAAGTGAGTCATGTTGTCAAATTTGGGTTTTTACAATTTAAAATTTCAAACAATATTTAGAAGGCTCACCATTGTTTTCTCTGCAACCTTGAAGGCTTGGCTGAATGTTTCTTTGAATCTACAATCCTTTGAGGGTTTTTTAAGACCCTCAGGAAGTGAATTATTATTTTTTTTAATTAGAATATAGTGACGGGGACACACTCTACTAGCAAGAAAAAGAACCAATATTGTGCTTATTCAATGGGCGCATTTTGACTCAGGGTCTCTTTAAAAGGTTATTTGACAGATTCCCTAATATCTTTTAAAGCTGCAGTGTGTAGAATTTTGGGTTTTATTTCCTAGCAGATTTTGTAGAAAGTAATTATAATATCCATAAGCACATTTAATTTAGTGCATAATAGCTGAAAAGAATGTTTTGAATTATTATTTTTTCCCTTAGAAAGGGTCTCATATATGTCCATATTTCTGCATATTTTGGACCAAGGCCTAGTGCCGCCATCTTGAAAGTGTCATAGTTGGAATGTCATCAGGTGCATTGTTTAAAATTTAGATTTGTTCTTGTCCTTGAAGGCCACTGTAGCTTCTGTTATTATTCTAAAGGGTTGGGGTTACCCAGGGAGCGTTGCATTCTAGAACTTTGTAGAACTTTCTTGATGATATGTCATATTACACACTGCACCTTTAAGTTAAATATGCTATATAGAAAATAACTGCATTGTCATTCACGTAATGTTCATTGCAGCCATTCCACATCGCTGTCCAAATGTTTAATGTCTAATCTTGAATCTGGATGTATTTTCTTTGTTTTTATTATCTCTTAAATGCAATGTCTACTGTCTAATCTTGATGTATTTCATGCCCTCTGTAAAGCACTTTGAATGGCATTGTGTCTGAATTGTGCTTTAGAAATAAACTTGCCTTGCCTTGCCACACACACACACACACTTAAAACACAGACACACACACACACACACACACTTAACACAAAACTCTTGACACTGACGGTGCACTTAATTAACTGAAGTATTTCTGGAAACATTTTCTCACAAGAAGATTCAGTCTAGCAGGTTTGGAAGGAACTGACAAACACACACACACGCACACCACATGACAAATTTATAATCACTTACACAGACCCACAAAAAATTAAGATCTCACACAGACACACACACACACACACACACAGATTCACACTCACACACACACAAAGACAAGACACACACACACATACACAAAGACAAGACACACATACACACAAAGACACACACACAGAAAGACAAGACACACACACAGACGCACAAACTAAGACACAGACACACAATCACAGGTTCACGTCTTGACACTTTCAGTCACATAAACAGCAGCGCTCTTTCTCACACACACACACACACACACACACACACACACAGTCAGTTACACACACAGTCAGTTACACACAAACACACACACAGAGTCAGTTACTCTCTCACACACACACACACACACACACGATCACAGTTTTTCCCTTTCACACTTTCTTGTCTGAAACCAAAGACACCACAAACAGCCATCATCACCTCTCAGTCTCGCTGCCTCTCGGCTGGCAGCTTAAAATACCAAACCAGAAGCTACGGTGGCCTTCAAGGACCAGAAGCTATAGTTACTAAAGATAGCATCATCCACCACTGCCTCAAGTCTTTCCACAATATCAAGTGATGAGGTGAAGATGTATTTAGTTATTTATTCTATAGTACTTCTTCTTCTTCTTCTTGGTCTTCCAACAGGTGCATTTCCCCAGGACGATAAGATAGCCGGCTCAATGTTCTACTGGATCATATTTGGAACTGTGATGTTAATTTTTCCTTAAACTGACAAAGTTTGAATTTGTGTGTATGTGACACTTCTAGCCACTATTCATAAACATAAAAATTCTCCTCTTCTGTGAGTATTTTTCCAGAGACTGTGTGTGTGTGTGTGTGTGTGTGTGTATATAAAGGGGTCCAAGACAAGTGCTTTTACCCTTTGACTTCCAGCCCCAATTAAAGTGACAAGTGTGTGGAAAAACGACAATAACGACAACACAATACAAACGCGATGTTTTAATGATTCCCTGTGGGACGTGTGTTTCAACTAGAGGTCAGGGGGTCAGAGAAGCAGTTGACAATGATTCAGTGTCTAATTTCAGCTGCAGACATTAGTAGGGTGGATCTCTACACACACATACATACACACACACACACACACACACACTTTGTACAGCTATACTTGTGAGGACATTCATTAACATAATGCATTTCCTAGCCCCTTACCCTAACCATCTAAACTAAATGCCCAACCCCAACCCCAACCCTTACACTAACCCTAACATAAACCTAATTCATACCTGAACCTTAAAACCTAGTGTTAACCCTCAAACAGCCCTTTAAAAGGCCTGTCCCAAAGTGAGAACCGGACTAAATGTCTTCACTTTACAAAAAATGTCCTCATTCTTTAGGGCTAAAATTCAAATTGGTTCTCACAATAATAGTTGTACAAGAACACAGACAGACAGACAGACAGGCACATACACAGAGTTATCTAGTTTAAATCAACGGTCCAAAATGTACATTCAGGTGTTTATTTGACTAAACCTTGTCTGTTTGTGTCTGTATATTTCTCCTATATAACCATCTTTATAAAGGACATTATCTCAACATTGGGTCTTTTTCAAATACTCTGAACCAAAAATCTCAACTTCTAAATCACCTACATCAACTAAACTTTCCATAATCATTCTTAGCGCTATTCTGAAGGTTATTACAGAGGGATTTGTTGTAAATGGTCTGATTTACGATACATTTTGTTCTAAGAAACATGATGAAAATGCATTTTTAAGACGTGTGCATAGAATTTTTTTTATTTATAAGATTAAAAAAGGCTTTGGACACTTATAATGTCATCAAATCAACTGCCAAAGTTTGGAACTGATATCTATAAGTTAAAAATGTTTCCCTAGTCACCTACAGTGTCTCGAATAGAAACAAAAAGCACACACACACACACACACACACACACACGGAGAGACATACACAGACACACACACAGAGGGACACACACACACACACGTTCTAGCTGGTGATAAAAGGCCATTCCAGAAACAGAGGGGAGAGGGAAAGCTGTTAAATCCACCCAACAGGCCGTCTGGACTTAGTGCGTTTCATGGCACCAGCCATGAAATCTCAAATACACTGCTGTCAGCTGGCAGGCTGCATGCACACACACACACACACACACACACACACACAGACAGAGGGACACACACAGACAGAGAGGGACACACACACACACACAGACACACACAGAGAGAGGGAGAGAGACACACACAAGTCACAGAGAGAGAGAGAAACACACACACAGAGAAAGGGAAAGAGACAGAGAGACACACACAGACAGAGAGAGAAAGACACACACACACACAGAAAGAGAGAGACACATACACAGAGAGACAGAGAGAGTGAGAGAGAGACACACACACAGAGAGAGACACACACACAGAGAGACAGAGAGACACACACACACACACACAGAGACAGAGAGACACACACAGAGAGACAGAGACACACACACACACAGCACTGCACTGGGATTAATCCTAAAATTTGGTTGGCAGCCACCAGCGGGGCTCATGCAGATCCAGCTGAATATCAAAACATATTCGGAAGGGATTTCAGCACAGAATTTAAACTGCCGCAGAATGAGCAACACACACACACACACACACACACACACACACACACACACACACACACACACACACACAAGACCGGAAATACCTTTGCTTTAATATGCGTTCTACACATTTGCAGAACATATGGCTTTGGATGAAAGACTTAGGAAGAGAGGAGAACGGTGTAAAGATATGTGTTTAGTTCTACGTTCATTTAACCAACGTGTAGTGGGTATAGTTACAAAACTACTCAAACACAAAAGCCTGATTAAAGGTGCAGTGTGTAATATGACATCATCAAGAAAGTTCTACAAAGTTCTAGAATGCAACACTCCCTGGGTAACCCCAACCCTTTAGAATAATAACAGAAGCTACAGTGGCCTTCAAGGACAAGAACAATTCTAAATGTTAAACAATGCACCTGATGACATTCCAACTATGACACTTTCAAGATGGCGGCACTAGGTCTGGGTCCAAAATATGCAGAAATATGGACATATATGAGACTCTTTCTAAGGGAAAAAATAATAATTCGAAAAATATTCAGCCATTATGCACTAAATTAAATGTACTTATGGATATTATAATTACTTTCTACAAAATCTGCTGGGAAATAAAACCCAAAATTCTACACACTGCAGCTTTAAGCTTCATTAAATTTGCATATATACATAGTACTTGCATGACTATAGTATGTTTGTGTATGTAGCTCATACTGTAGATACATTGCTCTGTCATATTTATTAAATTCTCACTGGTCATCATACTTAAAAAAGGTGCTCAGAGGAACTTTAATTTTTTGTTAATTCTAGCGCCCCCCTTTGGACAAAAGTGGTAGTGTTTTTACCACGCCAGCTGTTGTTCCTGGGTGAGCGTATACCCATGACAAAGGCATTAAGGAAAAACTATATAAAAAATAGCATTCTTTGCACTGATGGTCTCGTTTGCTGTCACATGTAATTTATGATCATCAGTGGGAAAAATTAGACTGTTTCAGAAATATTTAAAAGTTCCTCGTAGCGACTTTAAAGGAGCACTTATTAAACCTTTTACAAAACTTGTCCAAAGCCAGAATTAACCGCCCTCCCAACTCAAACATGCAAAGGCAAAAAACTTTGAGAGGAAACATGACATCATTACATATTTTAAAGAATTTGACCGCAGGGGGAACATTACTTTGAGAGGCTTTCAGTTGTTTTTTTCCTTCTTAAAAGCTCATTTTAAAAGGCACTAAACATGGAAATGAGTAGTGGACCTCGAGTAAATACATTATGCAACAAGTTAAGCAATTATTAAACATGTTTAAAAAATTCATTTTAGTGGTCAGAACGGGAAAAAAAAGTAAGAGTTTGAGTAGCCTTTTATGGTTAAATAAGTGGAGGAGCGCATTTTAAAAAGGTGTAGTCAGTGATTTCGGAGAATGTTTTTTGTAAAGGCAAGGCAAGGCAAGTTTATTTATATAGCACAATTCAGACACAAGGCCACTCAAAGTGCTTTACAGGGGCAAGATTAGAATACACAATACACATTATAAAACTCGATTTAAAAACATTTAAAAGCAAAACTAAACTAGTAAGTAAGTAAACAAAAAGGGCCCACCGTGGCTAGCACCATTCCCGTTTACAGAGAGTCTGTGTCGTGTGCGTGTGTGTGTTTGTCTGTGTGTATATGTCTGTCTGTCTGTGTGTGTGTGTGTGTGTGTATCTGTCTTTTCTTTACAACAGCTGGGCAGGCAGCCAGACACATACCCAGCGTGCATAGACTCACAGTATGTCCAAGCCGGCCTAATATCTTATATTATATTGGGGCGGCAGTGGCAAAGTGGGTAGGGAGTTCGCCTCTGGTGTGCAGGGTCGGAGGTTCAATCCCCCGCCTACCCGCCACATGTCGAAGTGTCCCTGGGCAAAGAGACATTGAACCACGAATGTCTCCTGATAGTTAGCTTGCACCCTGCGTGGTAGCTGCTGCTGCTATCGGTGTATGAATGTGTGTGTGAATGGGTGAATGTGTACAAAACAATGTAAAGCGCTTTGAGTCTGTGAAAAACCAGGGAAAAGCGCTGTATAAGTGGAGTCCACTTACCATTAAACCTTTATTTAATCTGGAGTGTGTGTGTGTCTGCTCTTCTCTCACACACACACACACACAAGTTCAGGTTTTATATTCATATTAATTTCAACCGACTATTAATTAAACATAATTTTCAAAACAATCCGAGGCTAAACGTATGCATCATTTGAAGTTTAAAAGGTTATGTGAGAACCCCTTCTTTGTACGGGTTGTAGGGATTTGAACCAACAACCCTTGAACTTGAGGCAGACCAGGTATTTTTTGTATAGTGTAAAACCGAAAAAAGTAGCGTAGAGTAAAGTCAGTACAATGTAGTGAAAAGGCGCCATAACAAAACTGAAATCACAATTTTCCCAGAGCCCAAGATTGACACTTCCATACAGCTTGATTTGTCCAATTTACGGTCCCATACGAATGAATTAATGAATGAATACTTTATTCCGGGCTCAAAGTTCCATATAAAAAGACGATACAAATACAAGTCAACACAGATTAAAATACATACAAGCATCGATTCCAATGTTTCCCCAGCCCAGAGGAGAACCTTGGATCACTCTGTTTACTGTCAGTGAGTGACATTATTAGTTTGTTTTTTTTGACATACCCGACGACATTCAATTTACAATGATATAAAACAAAGAAAAGCATTCATTCCTCAATTTTACAAGCTCAGCCCCTCTCTGCCCCATTTCATCTCTGCCTCTCCAAACTGTCTAATAAAAATGCCCAAAAAATAATCTTCTAAAAAGGGTCTTTACATACATCACCAAACCTTTCTTACATATATTTACAGCTGCCATTTTATTTTCATTTCACCTCCCCTTGTGTTTGTTTAACTAACAGATGGCGATTTTTTTTATTTTTTTGCATTTTTTTGCATTTTCAAGCTTTATTAGATAGTACAGAGTTTAAATGGGTAGACAGAGAGAGAGGGGGAATGACCTGCAGTAAAGGTCCACGGGTCGGATTTGAACCTGCGACCACTGCAACGGAGGCCGGAGCCAATATGGTACGCGCTCTATCCACTACGCCACCGGAGCGCCCCACTCAATACTTTTCTTGATCTAATTAATGTTTCACCAATCTTATTTTGTAATCATTCCAGCAGTGCTTTGATAACACATCAGAATGTCCTGCCAACAGTGTGTGTGTGTGTGAGTGTGTGTGTGTGTGTGTGTGTGTGTGTGTGTGTGTGTGTGTGTGTGTGTGTGTGTGTGTGTGTGTGTGTGTGTGTGTGTGTGTGTGTGTCCAATGAATAGAAATTGAGTTGTACTGAGTGACAGGTTGGCAGGCCGACCGAGCGACCAATGCAAATATGTTTGACTGGCAGAAATCAGTGCCAAGAAGTTCCTTAAAATGTACTTTCACACACAACCCACCCCCCTCGCTACTCCCACAACTCTCCATCCATCTTTCACTCATTCGATTACTTATTTGGAAAAGACTTAGGATACCACAAAGCTTATAGACATATAATAACAAGCCAGCTGTAGCTTTGCAAGAGTTACAAACACGAAAAAAGAGTGGTTGCACTTGAACACACCGCGAGAAAACATAAGATAGTTAGCTTTGTGAGCCCAGCCTGATTTTGCACAAGCTTAACATAGTTTTCTCTCCCATAGATCAGTCTGGCCTTTCTCCAATCTCAGCCCCTGATTGGTTCATGTAGTCATCAATCTAGCCTGCAGTCAGACCGGACCCTCCCCACTTTCTGTCTGTGAGTGGAAGGCAGCCCCTGATTGGTTCATGTAGTTATTGACATCAACATGAATCGACGAATAAGCTCAAGAGATATGGCTGGTCTCATGAGGCTAGATTGTCGACCACATGAACCAATCAGGGGCTGCCTTCCACTATAAGGGACCAACGTTATGTAAAAATTCAAGCCCTTATTGGCTAAGGTATTTTTTGACTGGACTCCTCCCTACGGATATTGGAGAAATGCCGGACTGATTTGCTAGAAATAAACAAAACTGAAACTCCCACAAAATCAGACTGGTCTCTCACTAGGCTGAAAGAGAGTGGGATACAAGACAGAGAAATAAATGGTAAAATAGTAAATGGACTTGACTTGTATATAGCGCTTTTTAGCCGATTTTCTCAGCCCCAAACCGCTTTACATTTCTTACCACATTCTCTCACACACACACACACACACACACCAATAGCAGAACGAGATAGAAAACTGATTTAAAAAAAACGCATGATGACTTACCTATGCGCTCAATGTAGTCGACACATTTCTCGATGAAGAGTGGGATGGGTCGATCGTGTGTCACCAGGTTTTGAAGGGGAACCCCAAAGTAGTTGCTGTCCCAGTTTCTCCGGGTGGGAGGGTACAGGGGCTTTGGCGGCTTGGAAGATTTGGGCTGGAAAAAGGAGGGTGGTGGGGGGGTTTTGGGGGGAATAAGAATAGGAATGAGATGAGATGACAGGAACTGCAGGAAAATGGATGCATTATATCTCCATCTTTAAGAAAACGCTGAAGAAAAAACTGCTGCGAACATATGATTATTGATTAGTTATTATGTAATATACTTTTACTGTGATCATATTAGGGGGCTTTGGAAGATTTGGGCTATAAAGGGGAGGGGGGGTAGGGGTGATGAAGAGAATAATATGAAATGATAGGAACCACAAGAAGGATAGATGTATTCTATCTCCATTTTAGAAAAATTCTAAAAGAAAAACTGCTCTTAACAAATGATTATTTATTGCTCATTATGTTAATATACTTGTACTGGGATCATCTTGTTTTGAGGTGTTTGTATGTATTGTGTCTTTTGTGTATTATGCTCCAATGTCTTGTCTATTTTTTGGTATATATAGTTGAACGTTATTGGTTCCCCTCCGAAAAGCTTTTAGTAGCTTATTTGGTGTTTAATCTCTTGCATGAAAATTACTATTCTGTCGACCCATCAACAGCTCCACCCCCTTTTGGGACGGCTTGATACCTCCAATGAAAGGATGGCAAAAATAGGTGTGGAACTGTTTGTATATTTTGGTACCCTTCCCAGGTTTTGTCAGTGGGAACACAAATAAATATGTGCCCTACAGAACCGAACCACTCACTGGAAAAGAGGGATGGAGAGAATAATAATAAATGATAGGAACCGCAGCAAGGATGGAGGGAATTGGGTTGGTAAAAGACGTGATGCTCAAGATAAATACTTTTAATCCTTTGATTGGTAAAGTCATTAGTCATTATTTTATTGGATTTTGCATGATTGGGCAAGGACTTGATAAGCCCAGGCTTCTTCCCATCTCTTTTTTCAAAACAGGTCTGGTTTGTATTATGCTGAAATAAGCTTTTATTTGATATGTTTATGCATATTGTTAATCTTTATTTTTGTTCTAATCGTTCAAAATAAAGTCTTAATTCATTCATTCATTCAAGAAGAGTTGTAGAGAGAAGATTGAAGGACTGAAAAAGAGGTAGAGAAATGGGATGGGTTGATGTTTGAGAGACAAAAGTATGTAGGCGCGTAGGCCGGATAGCAAGGGAGTGAAAAGAATAAGTTAAAACATGATTAAAAATAAAAAACAAGAAGCAAGCAGGGACAGAGAGAATACAGAGGAAGGAGTGATAGAAAAGGGAATTTAGAAAAAGACACGTGGGAGAGATATGGTGATGAGACGGCAGAATGCACCACAGAAGAAGAAACGAGGAAGTTGTGGAGGTTGTGTAGGAGGCCGATGGGGAAATAGATCAGACAGAAAGTTAGTGGGATGGAGGGATGAGAGAGAGAGAAAGAGAGGGGGGAGGAAGAGAGGGTGGAGAGAGAGACACAGGGAGAAAGAGAGGGAGGGAGAGGAGGAGGAGGGAGGTAGGGGGAGAGGGATAAATAGAGGGAGAGAGGGGGGAGGGAGATAGAGAGAGGGAGACGGGGTTAGAGGTAAGGAGGGAGAGAGATGAGAGGGAGAGAGGGGGGAGAGGGGAGGAGGGAGCGAGAGAGGGAGGGAGGGAGATAGAGAGAGAGAGGAAGGGAGGGAGAGAGAAGGAGAGAGAGAGAGCGAGAGAGAGAGAGAGAGGGAGGAAGTTAGTGGGATTTAGGGAGACAGAGAGGGAGAGAGAGAGAGAAGGGGAGGGAGAGAGCGAGAGAGGGAGGGAGGAAGTTAGTGGGATGTAGGTAGAGAGACAGAGAGAGAAAGAGAGAGAGGGAGAGAGAGAGGGAGTGAGAGAGAGAGAGAAAGAAAAAGAGAGAGAGTGAGGGAGGAAGTAAGTGGGATGAAGGGAGAGAGGGAAAGAGAGAGAGCGACAGAGAGGTCCATGTGGAAATAGACGAGAAGAAAGAAATACAACAGACAAAAACCGTCATTGAAGACTGAAGGCGGGGACGAGTAACGATGTGGCTTTGATTTCCCACACTCCCTCGCTCATCAAAGTGTTGTCATGCCTACAAGCTCTTCTCTAATTGGCTCGAACACCAACTAAACACCTTCCATTTTGTACCTTGTGCTTTTTTTTTTGTTTTTTTTTTGTTTCCCTTTTCGCTCTCTTGATTATCAAAGAGTGGAATTTGACTGTACCAACAAAGGTTTGCATTCATGACAGCCATGCAAGGCCGCCGGCTGTTTCTATACTGATTTGCACACACACACACACACACACACACACACACACACACACACACACACTCTTATCTGATTAATTCCAATGTGTTCGTTTGCATGTGTTGCATTTGTTCACACGCATGTTATTTGCAGTTGCTATGGCAGGGCTAGAAATTGTCTACAAACATTCGTAATCGATATCAAATGTTGCCGATTAAGATTTGCATGTGTTTTATGGGGAGATTTTTGGGCTGTTTATCTTCCATAACATGTCTTGTATCATACTTGTATAAATAAAAGGTTCAAAATGTACATTCAGGTGTTTATTTGACTAAACCTTGTCTGTTTGCGGTCTGTATATTTCTCCTATACAACCATCTTTAACGGACATTATCTCAACCTTAGCTTTTTTCAATACTCTGAAACAAGAATCCCAACTTCTAAAGCACTTACATCAACTTAACTTTCCATAATCATTCTCAGCACTATTCTGAAGGTTATTACAGAAGGATTTGTTATGTTGTTCACTGTCTGATTTATGATACATTTTCTTCCCAAAAACATGCCAAAAATGCATTTTTTAAAACCTGCACAGTCATTTTTGATTTATAAAATGTAAAAAGACTGTACCCTAAATCTGTTCTGTAAAAACATTGGACACTAATATGTTTTATACAAATTTAATTAAGATTTTATCTCTGGCTTTATAAATGATAGAATTCATTTAGAGAAACTGGTTGTGAGAGAATCCATTTTGAGCATAACACTGGCTTTAAAAATGCATATAGTTCATACTGCCATTTTATATTTTCTCTTTACACCTCTGATGTGAATGTACCTGTAATTCATTTATGGGAATTATCATATTTGCGCATGAGTAGGCGTGTGTACATGCACTGTATGCTAATGTGTGTTTTAACTGCTTTCAACATCTGGTTCGATAGCATTTCAACAGCGCACAGTATGTAATTACCAGATATATTTACATACATTATATTGGCTTGGCCGTTTGAATGATTGCAGATGGCAGATGTGAACGTGTATTTTCCTTTAACAATGTTGTACAGTGGGGGTGCTCCGGTGGTGTAGTGGATAGAGCGCGTACCATATTGGCTCCGGCCTTCGTTGCAGTGGTCGCGGGTTCAAATCTGACCTGTGGACCTTTACTGCAGGTCATCCTCTCTCTCTCTCTCTCTCTCTCTCTCTCTCTCTCTCTCTCTCTCTCTCTCTCTCTCTCTCTCTCTCTCTCT
>CASHTC010001437.1:5000-10000 GCA_949357725.1 Hyperoplus immaculatus
GGAACACACACACACACACACACACACACACACAGGACATGGGAACACACACACACACACAGGACATGGGAACACACACACACACACACACAGGACATGGGAACACACACACACACACACACACACACACACACACAGGACATGGGAACACACACACACACACACACACACACACACACACACACACAGGACATGGGAACACACACACACACACACACACACACACACACACACACACACACACCACACACACACACACACAGGACATGGGAACACACACACACACACACACAGGACATGGGAACACACACACACACACACACACACACACACACACACACACACACACACACACACACACACCATACAGAGGGACTAGCTTCTCTTTACCCCAACACTGTTACACCAGATGGTTTCAGTTATTCACCGAAGACACAGCAGATGTTAAAGGGCTAGTCACACACACACACACACACACACACACACACACACACACACACACACACACACACACACACACACACACACACACACACACGCCATATCGAGGAACTAGCTTGATACCACTTCAATGTTACAATGAAAAAGTTAGAAAGCTGAAATGTGCACTAGATTTTTGAGTGTGAGGCTAAAACTGACACTGTTTAAGCTTGAAGGCAAACTGGCTACATTTTTTAATTTTTTTTTTTAACCTTTATTTATACAGGTAAATCCCATTGAGTCCGAAGACTCTTTTGCAAGGGAGACCTGTTGCCATTCCCACGTTACCATTCACACACACACATTCATACACCGATAACAGGCTAACTATCGACATCCACACGAGGCAAGGTGGGTGAAGTGTCTTGCCCAAGGACACAACAACTATGACAGGTGGCAGGGCGGGGATCGAACCTCCAACCCTTTGATCATCAGCCGACCCGCTCTACCACCTGAGACACAGTCACCCCATTTGAGCCAACTCATTGTCTTTAGTTGAGATAACTTATCATTCATATGTTTGTTTTTTTTAAGATATTTTTTTGGCATTTTTATGCTCTTTATTGATAGTGTAGAGACAGAGTTGAAATGGGGCAGAGAGGGGAGTGACATGCAGAGAACGACCGCGGGCTGGAATCGAACCCGGGTCCGCTGCTGGCCGAGGCCCATGGGGGGGGGGGGGGGACGCCCTACCAACTGAGCTAAGGGCTATAACTTCATCATCATCATCATCATCATCATCACGTAGCCTCAAAACTCAAAAAATCTAGTTAAGACAGTTGCCGTTCATTCCCTGTATGTCAGTGTGGGTCAAACTGTGTGAGTTTCTAAAACCTCAGTTATTCAAATTAGACTTTTCTTTGATCTATTGATTCAGAAGGGTCCGGTAGGGAACTGCGTGGGCTCCATCCACTCACACACACACACACACACACACACAGACACACACACAGAGAGAGACACAGACACATGACACACACACACAGTTTGTCAAAAGCTTATCAGGCAAAATCGTCACATTAACACACAACTGTAGTGCCATTGTCACAGAGAAACAGAGAGATTGATAGAAAGAAAGAGAGAGAGAGAGGGAGAGAGAGAGAGGGAGAGATGGAGAGAGAGGGAGATATGGAGAGAGAGAGAAAGGGAGAGATAGAGAGGCGAGATGGATAGAGAGAGGGAGGGAGAGAGACAGAGAGGGAGAGAGGGAGTTATAGGGAGTGATAGAGGGGGTGGGAGAGAGAGGGAGAGAGATAGAGATGGAGAGAGATAGGGAGGGAGAGAGAGAGAGAGAGAGAGGGAGGGAAAGAGAGAGAGAGGAAGTGAGAGAGATGGAGAGAGAGAGGGAGAGAGGGATATTCTAACTAAATGGGGTTTTCTGTTCTCGGATGCCTAACATTCCTACACACAGGGACGTGGGCTGGATGTCATTATGCAACAGGCAGATGTTAGTGGGAGCGAGTGAGAAAGTTAAAGTTTACAGAGTTCATTGTGTGTGTGTGTGTGTGTGTGTGTGTGTGTGTGTGTGTGTGTGTGTGTGTGTGTGTGTGTGTGTGTGTGTGTGTGTGTGTGTGAGTGTGTGTGTATGTGAGAGTGAGAGTGAGTGAGTGTGTGTGTGTGAGTGTAAGTGTGTGTATGGGAGAGTGAGTGAGTGAGTGAGTGAGTGAGTGAGTGTGTGTGTGTGTGTGCGTGTGTGTGTGTGTGTGCGTGTGTGTGTGTGTGTGTGTGTGTGTGTGTGTGTGTGAGCTGACCCAGGGAGGTGCCTTACTCCGGGGACAAGCTATTTGACAAAAAGCGCCAGATACGTTTACTCCCTTTACACACACACACACACACACACACACACACACACACACACACACACACACACACACACTCACACACACACTCACACTCACACACACACACACACACACACACACACACACACACACACACACACACTCACACACACACACACACACTCACACAATCAGAATCTGGCCCCTGTGCAAATATATTGCAACGTTTGCATCACTTTTCGGAGAAAGAAGAAAGAACTGACAAGATGAAATCATGATTGGAAGTCCTCTGACTAACCATTCATCTTATAGTCAATCATTTCTAACAGCAAGGGAATGTTTTCATCTCTTTAAAATGTAACTATTTTTAAAGGTACAGTGTGTAGTTAAGGTGTATTTTGACGTCATCTAGTGGTGAGATTCTAGATGTTAGCGCTCCCTTGCTAACCCCTTTCCTTTGGGAGAATTTACAGAAGCTACGGTGGCCTTCAAGGACAAGAAGCTATAGTTACTAAAGATGGCATCATCCACCACTGCCTCAAGTCTTTCCACAATATCAAGTGATGAGGTGAAGATGTATTTAGTTATTTATTCTATAGTACTTCTTCTTCTTCTTGGTCTTCCAAAAGACGTAAAATGTTTTTGTTGTTCTTAATCCCAAAAGACTCAACTCAAACTAAAGCCCCTATCTCACTGGGCTGCGACTGTTTGCGACAAGTTGGAGACTGCATTCGCGAGGGAGTCTCTAAACTGTCTCCAAACGTTCGCGGAGGTCTCAATTTCCTCGCATGAGTCGCAGAGCCGCGCAGTCCTGTCGCATGAATTTTGAACATGTTCAAAAAATAGTGTGCGACAAATCAGTCTCAAAATAGTCTCAGAGCGGTCGCATGTGCCTCAAATGCGTTGCAAACCCGTCTCAATTTAGTTTCCGCGACTCAGAAAGTGCGAGAAATGTGAGACAACTTTGCGAGGGGTTGGCGATATATGAAACTAAATTGTGACTGATTTGAGACAAAAATGAGACTGACATTCAGTTCGTGCGACGCTCGCCAGACGTTCGCGAGACATAAATGCGACCTCCCGGCAAGTGTTGGGCAGGACATTCGCAAACGTGTCGTGAGGAACCAACTCAGTGAGACTGCAAGTGAAAATTGTCGCTAATTCGCATATTTTCTCGCAATATTGTGTCTCCAACTTGTCGCACAGTGTCGCAGCCCAGTGAGATAGGGGCTTAACCCTGTGTTGCGTTCCAATACCCATACTTCCATACTATTTAGTATGCCAGAAAAAGATTTAGGATGTCCCCAATACATGCACGTCAATAGTAAATATGCTGAAAATATATTAACGCCTCACTAATTCCATCAGCATTTTGGAGTATTCATCTTTATTCTCGACATAATGAAAGAAAAATCTTCCTTATCTGATTTTTTTCTCTCTCCTGTCTGTGGCCCTAAAACTCTCCTGTACTTTAGTATGTAGTGTAGTAAAAAGAAAAAGTATGTGATTTGGGTTGTATTAATATATATGGATATATATATATATATATATACTGATTGTATAGATATGTATGTAGATATGGATATATTGATTTTTAATTATTTTATTTTATTTAACCTTTATTTCACCAGGAAGGTCCCATTGAGTTACAGTAACTCTTCTCACAGGGAGTCCTGGCCAAGACAGGCAGCAGAAAAGAAGTTGCAGAATTTGCACAAGGCCACACACACACACACACACAAACAAAGTACACCACAATTGACACTATAATGCTGAAATTACACTTTATAACAGGCTATATAAAAACAAGCTAATACATACAGCTAAAAAAAACTAATTGAAAATAAATAAAAGGCATCAGGTTAAAAACATGTAGGGGAAGGTGGGGTGATTTGTGCGTTTTGGAAGTTGCAAAACCCCTTGTTTCTAGAAAACCGTGGAAGAAATTGGAAATGTGACCACATATTTAAGAAGAGCCATCCATTTGACTCATCCTGTAAAGAAGGGAGACACAAGGAATAAGATATAAGCACATTTAAGCTCAAAAAACTGTGTTTTGCCTTTCAAAGTAAAATTTCCATGATCAAGGTTTTTTGATTATTGTGTCTGAACAATTATAGACACGTTTGAAAACATTTGACACATGTTTTAGTGCTTTGGTATGCTACACTTTGAGTCTATATAGTTAGCACAATGTCAACCCTAAATTGCTGCATCATGCCTATTATCCAAAATTCTGGGGATGGGGTGATTTGTGCGCAAGGGCCTGGGTGAGTTATAAGTAAGTAAGTAAGTAAAATGTATTTATAAAAGCACATTTATGACAGTTTGCACTGTCCAAAGTGCTGTACATAGTGCATTCAGTAGGTAAACAATGAAGGTAAAATAACAATAACCAAAATAAAAGACGTAAAGCCCATACATCCACATAAACACAGATAGTAGTGCAGAGGTAAGTAAGTAGTGCAGAGGTTAATGGGGAGGAAACACCAGGGTGTACATATGGGTTTTGAGCCTTGATTTAAAGGCAGAAATGTAGGGGGAATCACATTTGTCAGGTGGCAGTTGGTTCCACAAGCACGGAGCAACTAGTGCAAAGTACATTTCTGAGAGTTGTGCCAGTGGCATGGCTGTATACGCTGGTCACCAAAAGAAAGTGATTGTCTACAGTAGCTCAGAAGAGAGTGACATCTCAATTCCACTTAACGACACCACTGATGAGAGTTCAGATGGCCAGAA
>CASHTC010001439.1:5000-12500 GCA_949357725.1 Hyperoplus immaculatus
GTATGAATTAGGTTTATGTTAGGGTTAGTGTAAGGGTTGGGGTTAGGCATTTAGTTTGGATGGTTAGGGTCAGGGTAAGGGGCTAGGGAATGTATTATGTCAATGAGCGTCAAGAAGTGTGTGTGTGTGGTCGTGTGTGTGTGTGTGTGTGTGTTCTCACGTGTCTCCCTTTGGGACAGGCCTTTAAAGGGCTGTTTGAGGGTTAACACTAGGTTTTAAGGACAGGCCTTTAAAGGGCTGTTTGAGGGTTAACACTAGGTTTTAAGGACAGGCCTTTAAAGGGCTGTTTGAGGGTTAACACTAGGTTTTAAGGTTCAGGTATGAATTAGGTTTATGTTAGGGTTAGTGTAAGGGTTGGGGTTAGGCATTTAGTTTGGATGGTTAGGGATGGTAAGGTTGCTAGGGAATGTATTATGTCAATGAATGTCAATAAGTGTGTGTGTGTGGTTGTGTGTGTGTGTGTGTGTGTGTGTGCGTGCGTGCGTGCGTGCGTGCAAGTAAAGCAAATACACACTTTCCTCCACAAGGGAAAGTAAAATAAACTTCCCCAGTCGAGGCTAAAGAAACATAAGAGTTACATAAGCCTTTTGTCCACGACACGGGGAGCGATTAGGTCTGTCACACACACACACACGCACGCACACACGCACACACACTTTGAATAACTTAAAACTCCTACGAGGAACTTTTAAATATTTCTGAAACAGTCTAATTTTTCCTCTGATGATCATAAATTACATGTAACAGCAAACGAGACCATCAGTGTGAAAGAATGCTATTTTTATATAGTTTTTCTTAATGCCTTTGTCATGGGTATACGCTCACCCAGGAACAACAGCTGGCGTGGTAAAAACACTACCGCTTTTGTACATAGGGGGCGCTACACTCATGAAAAACGGGAAAAGCCTGTGTTTATGAACGATACTAAATCAGAGTTTACTTTGCTTCACCATGGTCATATCACCATTATTAACCTGACTGTCTGTTTTTACCACGCCAGCTGTTGTTCCTGGGTGAGTGTATACCCATGACAAAGGCATTAAGAAAAACTATATAAAAATAGCATTCTTTTGCACTGATGCTCTCGTTTGCTGTTACATGTAATTCATGATCATCAGAGGAAAAATGAGACTGTTTCAGAGATATTTAAAAGTTCCTCGTAGAGACTTTAGAGCTTTATTTTAATGCTTTTAAGACCCTGAATGAGTTGAACTGAATTAGAAGCAAAATCGTTCCACAGATAAAAATCCTCAATTTACGTCATCAGTATATCCTCACGAGGACATCGGCAAACATTTGGGTTTGGGTCTCAGCCCAAAAAATATGCACACACACACACATACATACACACACACACAAAAACATATACACACACACACACACACACACACACACACACACAGCTGTTGAGAAGCGTGTGGAGTGAGCGTGTGAGAGTCTCTCGGGGAGGTGCGTGTTACCGAATTAAGCGCCAAAAAAAATTGTAATTCTGTCACGTACTAGGGGCCTTGTCCACACACACACACACACCCACACACACACACACACACACACCCACACCCACACACACACACGCACACACCCACACACACGGGGCTATCAGGGGAAATTAGATAAGACTAAGAGCTTTTGAGAAACAAAAGATGAAATCATGTTTTTCGGCTCAACGACTTAATAATCGTCTAATAATGAGACAATCTGATGAGAGCATTATCACCGTGTGTGTGTGTGTGTGTGTGTGTGTGTGTGTGTGTGTGTGTGTGTGTGTGTGTGTGTGTCGCTGTGTGTGTCTGCCTGTCGCTGTGTGTGTGTGTGTGTGTGTGTGTGAGACTCTGTTAGAATTTTTGATACAACAACAGTGTGTCCAAAGCGTTTCAAAGTCCCTCCCTGATTGTGTTCAGTGAATGCATCACAGCTGGTCTGGGGCATGTTAGAATCCCTTTAGGCTCAACTTTACTTTTTAAATGTCAATGCTTTTGGTGGCGATTGTGGTGTAGTGATTAGACTCTCCCCCCCCCCACCCCACCTAGCCTGGCACCGCCCGCCTACATACTGCCACCCAATTGTCATTTCGCTTCAGTAATCAGTCTGGGTCTGCGGTATATTCGCGTGTTTTCTCCGGTATATTTTTGCCGGTCCAATCAGCGAACAGAGGGAGTGGCTCAGAAGCCGGCGGATGACATACGTCACGACCAAACGTGATGCGATTGGTTGGCAGATCCAGAGTGGCACTGGGCAGATCCAATAGTTTTAAACTTCAACAGACACCCGCCTTCAAGTGAGTTAACGTTTGTCAATTGAGCGATTCCAGACCTTCTGTACAAATTAAATGAAGTACGATGGCCCCTCCATAGAGTCTCAGTCCTCTTCACAGCAGACCCAGGTTTGAATCCAGCCCGGGTCGTTCTCTGCATGTCATTCCCCTCTCTATCTGTCTGTCTGTCTGTCTGTCTGTCTGTCTGTCTGTCTGTCTGTCAGTCCTCTTCACAGCAGACCCAGGTTTGAATCCAGCCCGGGTCGTTCTCTGCATGTCATTCCCCTCTCTGTCTGTCTGTCTGTCTGTCTGTCTGTCTGTCTGTCTGTCTGTCTGTCCTCTTCACAGCAGACCCGGGTTAGCATCCAGCCCGGGTCGTTCTCTGCATGTCATTCCCCTCTCTGTCTGTCTGTCTGTCTGTCTGTCTGTCCTCTTCACAGCAGACCCGGGTTAGATTCCAGCCCGGGTCGTTCTCTGCATGTCATTCCCCTCTCTGTCTGTCTGTCTGTCTGTCTGTCTGTCTGTCTGTCTGTCTGTCTGTCTGTCCTCTTCACAGCAGACCCGGGTTAGAATCCAGCCCGGGTCGTTCCCTCCAAAAAATTATCTTAAAAAAAAAGTAATAAAATAGAATGGTCAATGTTTTTCTTCTTCTCGACACTTATGCTGTGTCTGAAATCACGCACTTACGTAAGTGCACTTACATTGAGTGCACTTGATTATCCCTACAGTGCACTTACTTATAGACGCAGTGCTCTCATTTCTACAGTGCACTGTCCAAACTGCCGTCGCGCACCGAACGGAAATGACTTTGCATTTGGAAGGTTCTTCTTCGGTGGTATTTAAAAGACAAATGGGCGGGTACAGTCTGAAACAGTGTAGTTGTATGGAAAAACTAAACAAATGTGTAATTTAACTTTTTGTAGAGCGCGTTCGTCTCCACAGTTGCTTCAAGCTCGGGCTGGGCGATATGGACCAAACCTTATATCACGATATAGGTCATTTTATATCACGATATGGATATATATCACGGTATAGTATTTTTCCTTTAAATTCAATGGATTACAATAACCGTACTGAACTTTAATCACGTTAGATTATTTTCATCTTTTGCTTGGAACTTAAATTTCCATACAAAAGAGAAACTGGTGCAGAGTACCACACCAGTCTGGCTTTAGTTAGTCAGCGCAAAATAAAAATGACAGCATCAGCCAAAGAGCCTACATTTTCCAATTGATAGTAAGCAGCCTATATCAAAATGATGAAAGACTTGAATCTTCCTGCAGTATTTGCTCATCTTCATTTAAACAAGCTGTCAACAGTAACTACTGAGCAAATGTCTGGTAATACTTTCACTCCAGCTTCAACACAAATAATGTTTTCAAGTTTGACATGTTTTAAAGTTACATAAAACCAGCCTTCCTTGCTGGCTGTCTCCGACAATAACAGCACGGGGGTGAAGCCCCGAGTAGGCTACAGATGTCATTATTAGCCAGCTAGCTCACGAGAGCTAACCCATGTAGTTTGCGGCTTAAAACAAGCCAACTCTGCGTCACGGCAACAGCACGCTGAAGCGCCGCACACAGCAGCAAGTTTCCCTTGCCCGATGACATGTTTGACCGTTAAAACTAGCTGCTCTGCCACCGTGACATGGAGTTGGTTTGTTAACTGTAGTGATGGCGCACCGGAGCTAGAGCAACAGATGAGGCTTCTTCTGTTGCGGGTAGAGAAGCTGTATTGCAGCCCAGAACTCTGCTGCAGAGCCCCCGTGTGGCGCGACGGTGTAACTGCAGTGTGAGGGACAGCTGCCTCCCGCTCCATCTATGCTCCCGCCACATGAACTTTTTTTCTCCGCGATATAAACGGCCAAATCTCTCCCGGTAGACACTTTCATATCGTCCACGATATGATATCGTCATATCGCCCAGCCCTACTTCAAGCTCCTCGTAAAGTGCACTGCGTTTTGACACACTCTCCGGTTTTGCGCAAAGTGCACTCAAACAAGTAAGTGTAGGGGTGCTCCGGTGGCGTAGTGGATAGAGCGTGTACCATATTGGCTCCGGCCTTCGTTGCAGTGGTTGCGGGTTCAAGTCCGACCCGTGGACCTTTACTGCAGGTCATCCCCCTCTCTCTGTCTCCCCATTTCAACTCTGTACTGTCTAATAAAGCTTGAAAATGCCAAAAATTATCTAAAAAAAAAAAAAACAAGTGCGCGACCCCAGGAAGTTTTGGTTTAACTTTGCCTTAGTTTCTTAAATCAGTATTTTCTCTAGTAAACCACAAGAGGAGGGAGGGAGGGAGGGGGGGAAAGAGAGAGAGAGAGAGAGAGAGAGAGAGAGAGAGAGAGAGAGAGAGAGAGGGGGAGAGAGAGAGAGAGAGAGAGAGAGAGAGAGAGAGAGAGAGAGAGAGAGCGAGCGAGCTTGTTCTTGTTCGTTTCTTGAACAGATTTGAAAATGAACTGTGACATCTGAAGGCATTGATCCTTTAACTCCTTTCAACAGTCCGTCCGGAGGGGAATATGAACACACACACACACACACACTCACAGAGGAGGAAGTAGCATGCACACACACACAGAGGAGGAAGTAACACACACACGCACACTCAAACACTCCACAAACACAGTCACGCACACAGACACTGACACAGACACACAGACACACACACTTGGGGAGATATTTGAGATTTGGACCAAAGCGGTGGACTGACATTGAGTCGTGCTGTTAATGTGAATGAATGAATAGTCATAATAGATTAAACTTTATAACGTTATTCAACAACTCAAGGTCGCTTTATAAAAGGAGATATTCTTTTTAACCTTTATTTCTACAGGTAAATCCCATTGAGACCAGAGACTCTTTTGCAAGGGAGACCTGTTTTCCTTTCCCACGTTACCATTCACACACCGATAGCAGCAGGCTAACTATCCACATTCACACGAGGCAAGGTGGGTGAAGTGTCTTGCCCAACAAGGACACAACAACCATGACACAGGTGGCAGGGCGGGGATCGAACCTCCAACCCTTTGATCATCAGCCGACCCGTTCTACCACCTGAGACACAGTTTTTTTTTTTTTAAACTTATATTTTAATGTTTTTTTCATTTTTTTTTATACAGACAAAAAGAAAAAATAAGTAGACACATACAATACACACCCACCCCCAACCCCCTCCCTCATCCCCCAACCCCCACTCCCCCCTCCCTCATCCCCCTACCCCCTCCCTCATCCCCCAACCCCCACTCCCCCCAACCCCACCTCCAAACCCCCCTACCCCCTCCCTCATCCCCCACCCCCCCCCTTCCTCATCCCCCAACCCCCAACCCACTCCCCCCTCCCTCATCCCCCAACCCCCACCCCCCTACCCCCCAACCCCACCTCCCCCCACCCCCCTCCCTCACACAGACAGACAAGAAATACAAAAAACAAAAAACAAAAATGAAATAAGCAAATAAGACAAGATGATTAAGAAAACCAGCTATAAATACACAAAACAATTCAAATGTTGTCACTTAACCCTAACCCAAACCCTTGCCCTAACCCTAGCCCTAGCCCTAACCCTCTAACCCTAGCCCTAACCCTCTAACCCTAACCCTAACCCTAACCCTAACCCCTATCTCACTGGGCTGCGACTGTTTGCACTAACCCTAACCCTAACCCTAACCCCTATCTCACTGGGCTGCGACTGTTTGCACTAACCCTAACCCTCTAACCCTAACCCTAACCCTAACCCTAACTCTAACCCTAACCCGAACCCTAACCCTAACCCTCTAACCCTAACCCCTATCTCACTGGGCTGCGACTGTTTGCACTAACCCTAACCCTAACCCCTATCTCACTGGGCTGCGACTGTTTGCACTAACCCTAACCCTCTAACCCTAACCCTCTAACCCTAACCCTAACCCTAACCCTAACCCCTATCTCACTGGGCTGCGACTGTTTGCACTAACCCTAACCCTAACCCTAACCCTAACCCTAACCCCTATCTCACTGGGCTGCGACTGTTTGCACTAACCCTAACCCTAACCCTCTAACCCTAACCCTAACCCTAACCCGTATCTCACTGGGCTGCGACTGTTTGCACTAACCCTAACCCTAACCCCTATCTCACTGGGCTGCGACTGTTTGCACTAACCCTAACCCTAACCCTCTAACCCTAACCCTAACCCTCTAACCCTAACCCTAACCCTAACCCTAACCCCTATCTCACTGGGCTGCGACTGTTTGCACTAACCCTAACCCTAACCCTAACCCCTATCTCACTGGGCTGCGACTGTTTGCGACAAGTTGGAGACTGCATTCGCGAGGGAGTCTCTAAACTGTCTCCAAACGTTCGCAGAGGTCTCAATTTCCTCCCATGAGTCGCAGAGCCGCGCAGTCCTGTCGCATGAATTTTGAACATGTTCAAAAAAAGTGTGCGACAAATCTAGTCTCAAAATAGTCTCAGAGTCGTCGCAGGTGTGTCGCACGCGTCGCAAACCCTTCTCAATTTAGTCTCCGCGAGTCAGAAAGTGCGAGAAGTGTGAGACAACTTTGCGAGGGTTTGGCGAGTGTTTGGCGACAAATGAAACCAAATTGCGACTGCTTTGAGACAAAAATGAGACTGACATTCCGTTCGTGCGACACTCGCCAGACGTTCGTGAGACATAAATGCGACCTCCCGGCAAGGACATTCGCAAACGTGTCGTAAGTAGCAACTCAGTGAGACTGCAAGTGAAAATTGTCGCTAATTCACATATTTTGTCGCAATTTTGTGTCTCCAACTGGTCGCACACTGTCGCAGCCCAGTGAGATAGGGGCTTAAGGGTCTTTGGAACAATGTTGGTTTGAGTGTCAAGAATCCAGACACAATTTATTTTACTTTTTTGCCGATCTTCCAAAATGGCCACAATTAAAATACAATTTGGGTTGCGTTCCGAATCTCCTCCTCTTTCTTTTCTCTATTCTACATACTACATCCGACGATAAAAATAATCTAGTTAGGATGCAGTAGGCATACTATTGGGACATACTTTTACTCTTTTATTTCATCATAACATTGCTCCTTGATCTTGCCTCTTGCTTTTATATCCGTCTCATCCCCGTTTTTTTTCATATGGAGGCTTCGTCGATGTGACGTCACTTCACGTGCGCACTGGATTGTGGGTCAGAATCGCCCCAAATAGGATGCAGTTTTCAACACTAACAATCTTGGCCGCATGAAGTAGGACATCCGGGTACTTCTAACCATCCTAAATCTGGCCACAAGAA
>CASHTC010001441.1:12500-18194 GCA_949357725.1 Hyperoplus immaculatus
GTTTACAGAGCCTAGGCTGTGTATTAACCCTATTTACAGAGCCTAGGCTGTGTATTAACCCTGTTTACAGAGCCTAGGCTGTGTATTAACCCTGTTTACAGAGCCTGGGCTGTGTATTAATCCTGTTTACAGAGCCTAGGCTGTGAATTAACCCTGTTTACAGAGCCTAGGCTGTGAATTAACCCTGTTTACAGAGCCTAGGCTGTGTATTAACCCTGTTTACAGAGCCTAGGCTGTGTATTAACCCTGTTTACAAAGCCTAGGCTGTGAATTAACACCAGTTTTTTTCCATCCCACACACAGTACAGACAGGTAGCGGATCATGAGGACATATTCACTGATTTTGTCAACAAGCGTTCTGCAGAATCACACGTTAGTGTGAGTGTGTGTGTGTCTGTGTGAGTCTGTGTGAGTGTGTGTGTGTGTATGTGTGTGTGTGTGTGTGTGTCTTCACCTCTTCTGGTCCGTGTCTCTGGCTGATTGTGACAGATGAAGACGCCGACGTTCGTTCTCTCATCGTTTTGATGTTTGAAACCATCTGAAAACAGACACAGACACAGACACACACACACACACACACACACACACCGTTGCAGTCCATGTTTTAGTTGCGAAGACGTTTCATTGTTGCATTACTTCGTATTTAGATCTAATGTTAATATTGTTTAAGTTTATCTTATCTCTCTCTCTATTTCTTTATCGTTCCTGCCCCGTGGCCGGAGAGACACTCCATTCAGATTCAGAACTGACAATAATACACTTTGACTTGACACAGTGACCTCACAGTGACCTCACAGTGACCTCACAGTGACCTCACAGTGACATCACAGTGACATCACAGTGACCTCACAGTGACATCACAGTGACCTCACAGTGACATCACAGTGACCTCACAGTGACATCACAGTGACATCACAGTGACATCACAGTGACATCACAGTGACATCACAGTGACCTCACAGTGACCTCACAGTGACCTCACAGCGTTACCTTGAGGATCCAGTTGATCATGTCTTTGTGGACTTCCAGGTGAGGAGGGTTCTGGAGACTCTCCAGCAGAGAGAGGACGCTCCCTGTGGATTCCCCCGGACCTAACACACACACACACACAGACACACACACACACACACACACACACACACACACACACACACACACACACACACACACACACACACACACACACACACACACACACACACACACACACACACACACACACACACAGTAACATACAGGCACACACACAGGCACACACACACACACAGGCACACACACACACACAGGCACACAGGCACACACACACACACACAGGCACACACACACACAGACACACACACACACACACACACACACACACACACACACACACACACACAGACACAGACACACACACACACACACACACACACAGGCACACACACACACACACACACACACAGTAACATACAGGCACACACACAGGCACACACACACACAGGCACACAGGCACACACACACACACACAGGCACACACACACACAGGCACACACACACACACACAGGCACACGCAGGCACACACAGGCACACACACACACACAGGCACACACACACACACATGCACACACACAGGCACACACAGGCACACACAGGCACACACACACACAGGCACATACACACACAGGCACACACAGGCACACACAGGCACACACACACACACAGGCACACACACACAGGCACATACACACACACAAAATTAATCAATAATTTATATACTTAGGCGAAAATGTAGATATTGGCAGGGAAAATTGGTCCATTGTGTAGTGTGTGTGTCCGTCCCTGTGTGTTTGAGTGTGTGAATGTATTAATAAGACTTTGTGTGTGTGTGTCCGTCCCTGTGTGTGTGTGTGTGTGTGTGTGTCCGTCCCTGTGTGTGTCTGTGGGCGCAACATGGCGGAGCGGGAGCGTGTTGTCTCTCGCTCCCTCATCGCAACATAACATCTTAAACATCTCGCCCGTTGTAACTGCCATCGTTAATGCAGCTGGAAAAGATACGCTCTGGACAAGGAGTAAGCATGTGCCTAGTCACAGTGCTACGGACGGCCTTCAAACAAGCCTTGGCCAGCGGCCGCATCTACAAACAATTGAGGCGAACCTACGATCCTGTCCCGCAACCATCGGACGCTGGAGACTCTCCCGTGGATTTTAACAACTATGTTCGCCAACTTCAATACCATGAATGGACAATATTCGAGACTCATGAAAGACAATTCAGGAAATCATTGGATACCAAACTACTCCAAGAAAGAGCCGTCTTTACCTGCTCCGGTGATCCAGCGAAGTGGAGTAAAGTTGCAGCCATTCTAACGGGAGTATTCTTCCAAAACGGAATATTCCGTACACGAAATAACAACGGGAAAGAGTTTGGATTACCACTCCTAAAATACGCGACACGGATTCTCAAAAAGTTTCCTGTGACCGTTAAACATCAAATGGAGTTTACATCGGCTTCCACTACTTCCTGGATTGAGAAACAGCTGATCTTCGTGAGAGACGTCATCCAACCATCGCTCCGTAGAGGCAAAGAAGACGGACACCATAAACACCAAGCGACAGTCAGCAGAGACAAACTGTCACATCTGTGGCAGCACCGTAGGTCCAAAGCAATTCACATAATTCTAAATAATAGCAAGTTTCCTTCCCCCCCGCCCACTGTCAATAATACCACTGATGTTTACAAGTACTATACAGCCAAATGTCAATCACCCACGATTCAAACGCTGACCACGCCCCCTTGGGCTGAAAGCATAGAGACAGCTATACCAGATTTTTATCCATCTACTGCTAAATTCACTTTTGAAGAAGTAGATAAAGTTATTTCTCAGCTGCCAAATAACAAAGCCAGTGGGTACGATGGAGTGACATATGACACCATCAAAGCCAGAAAACCCCAGTCTACCCAAATATTAACATCTTTATTTAACACCTGCTTGATTAATGGAAAGGTACCAGGTTCATGGAAGGGGGCCCTCATCCATAGAATACCCAAGAAAGGCAATATTCCCAGTGACCCATCCACATGGAGGGATATCTCTCTCCTTCCCACTGTCTATAAAATATTCATGAAATGTCTGCTTTCTCGCATCCTCCCATGGCTTGTAGACACTGGCATTCTCTCACCCAAACAAAAAGCCTACATAGACAGACATGGTATGAACCAGCATGTGTTCTGCCTTAAAACTGGAATCGATGACTTTAAACACCAATCATGTAAACTGTATACTGTATTCCTGGACTTCAGAGATGCCTTTGGAACACTACCTCACAACATAATGCTGGGTTCACTGGAGGAGATCCATCTACCCCAGCCCTTTGTGGACATCATAACAGATGTGTATAAGGGCTCTTTCCTGCAGGTGATCTGTGGAGCCCAGCTCACAGAGCCCATTCCTCTCCAGGTTGGGATTAAAACAGGCTGCCCCTGGAGTGCGGTGAATTTCATCCTGGCCATTAACCAGTGGCTCAAGTGGCTCTGTCTGTGTGCACCATCTCATATCAGATCCCCAAACCCTGTCCAGGGGTACGCTGACGATGTGGAGGTGTCCTCCAGAGACGAGGGCGTCATACACACCATGCTGGCCAGAACAGATGAGTTTCTTCACTGGTCCAAGCTGGAGGTAAAGCACACCAAGTGTGCAGCACTATATGAACGACGTAGCGGTGGCAACCGCTGGTACAAAGCCAAATCTGACCAACCCCCCTCCTTCACAATCATGGGGCAGCCTATCAGAGTCTACGCACGCCATGAGTCATACACCTATCTTGGCCATAACATCAACATTGCAGGTGAGTGGGGAGAGCAGGTACAGGAGTTATGCTGTGACTATAAGAACAGAATCGATCTAATCGACTCCTCCCCCCTTCCTGTGGTCATGAAACTGGACGCTATCAGACAGGTGGCCCTGGCAAAGATTCAACACCTCTTTGCAAACATCCACATCCCACAAAATGTCCTACGGGACATGAACAATAAAACAGTCCAGGCTGTCAGAAAATGGCTAGGGCTGAATTCTCATTCTACCAGAGACATCATCTTCCTCTCACATAAAGAGGGGGGGTTGGGTGTCCCAAACTTGGAATGGGTATACACTGCCACCAGGCTGTCACACCTCATCCGAATGCTCAACAATGACGATGCCACAGTCAGAGAGCTAGCCAGAGCCTCCCTGCTGCTGGGCCTCAGGCAGAGGAAGGTGCCTCTGGCCCCAGCAGGCCAGGACAGCTTCCTGGGCTTCAGGAGGAAGAGGAAGGTGCCTCTGGCCCCAGCAGGCCAGGACAGCTTCCTGGGCTTCAGGAGGAAGAGGAAGGTGCCTCTGGCCCCAGCAGGCCAGGACAGCTTCCTGGGCCTCAGGAGGAAGAGGAAGCTGTCCTGGCCCCAGCAGGCCAGGACAGCTTCCTGGGCTTCAGGAGGAAGAGGAAGGTGCCTCTGGCCCCAGCAGGCCAGGACAGCTTCCTGGGCTTCAGGAGGAAGAGGAAGGTGCCTCTGGCCCCAGCAGGCCAGGACAGCTTCCTGGGCTTCAGGAGGAAGAGGAAGGTGCCTCTGGCCCCAGCAGGCCAGGACAGCTTCCTGGGCTTCAGGAGGAAGAGGAAGGTGCCTCTGGCCCCAGCAGGCCAGGACAGCTTCCTGGGCTTCAGGAGGAAGAGGAAGGTGCCTCTGGCCCCAGCAGGCCAGGACAGCTTCCTGGGCTTCAGGAGGAAGAGGAAGGTGCCTCTGGCCCCAGCAGGCCAGGACAGCTTCCTGGGCTTCAGGAGGAAGAGGAGCGGGAAACTGGACACACAGGCTGCAGGCTTTGGAGTCCGGTCGGACCTAAATGATCTGTGCAGCAGAATGACAGTTAAACTGGAATGGACACAACATAACTCACACACAGCACCACAGCCATCTGATGTCACAGACTCATCTGTAACAGCCAAGGCTACTGTCAATTACAATGAGGAAAAACACACACTACAGAACACAACAGCTAGGAGACTCCTCCTCCACGTAAAGCAAGCAGAGACCAAACAACACTGGACTGGACTCAGAATGCAGGGGAAGCTAGCATGCCTGGATTTTGCCAACCACTCTGCTTCACACTCCATGTACACAAATGCTGCTGTCGGTGAGGACATCCTCTGTTTCACAGCTAAAGCCAGACTGCAGGTGCTACCTACTAAATACAACCTGGCACTATGGTACCCTGCACACAACCATCCATACTGTATAATGCACTCAGACCATCAACTTGAATCTGTTGCTCATATTGTAAATGGCTGTACTATGTACAAAGGACTTTATATTGCACGCCACGACCGAATTGTCGATCTGATATCAAGCGCTGTAAAGAAAGTATTGGCAGAAAATGTGACCATGTACAAACATTCTCGTATTATGCCGGAGTGGTTCAACAGCTCTACTGATGTGTTCTGTAACATCCCTAACACCCCGGATGTTGTGTTTCTGGACAGAGCCAGTAGGCAGGTGCTGCTGCTTGAAGTAGGCTGTGTGTACGATCTGTACATGGACATTGCCTTTAGTGATAAAATCATGAAGTACCAGCCCATTCTGTCCAAACTAAGTGAACTGGGCTATCAAAGTAAACTGGTGGTGTTGATCTTTGGCAGCTTGGGGCATGTCCACCATCTTGTTTTCACTGGGTTAAGGCTGGGAGGGC
>CASHTC010001442.1:10000-12500 GCA_949357725.1 Hyperoplus immaculatus
ATCTATCTATCTATCTATCTATCTATCTATCTATCTATCTATCTATCTATCTATTTATCTATCTATCTATCTATCTATCTATCTATCTATCTATCTATCTATCTATCTATCTATCTATCTATCTATCTATCTATCTATCTATCTATCTATCTATCTATCTATCTATCTATCTATTTATCTATCTATCTATCTATTTATCTATCTATCTATCTATCTATCTATCTATCTATCTATCTATCTATCTATCTATCTATCTATCTATCTATCTATTTATCTATCTATCTATCTATCTATCTATCTATCTATCTATCTATCTATCTATCTATCTATCTATCTATTTATCTATCTATTTATCAATCTATCTATCTATCTATCTATCTATCTATCTATCTATCTATCTATCTATCTATCTATCTTCTTATGTAGCGATTAAAGGTTCACTGTGAATGGACAACATATGAACAAAGATAATAATTGGCTAAAAAACTGCTTAAAAAATGCATTTTCAACATGTTTTAAGAAGAAAATGTCTCATAAATCAGACAGTGAACAACATATGAACAAATCCTTCTGTAATAACCTTCAGAATAGTGCTGAGAATGATTATGGAAAGTTTAGTTGATGTAAGTGCTTTAGAAGTTGTAGATTTTTGGTTCAGAGTTTTGAAGAAAAAAACCTAATGTTGAGATAATGTCCGTTAAAGATGGTTGTATAGGAGAAATATACAGACGCAAACAGACAAGGTTTAGTCAAATAAACACCTGAATGTACATGTTGGACCTTTGATTTATACTAGTATGAAAGAAGACATGTTATGGAAGATAAATAGACAGAAAATCTAGCAAGCGCACACACACACAAACACACACACACATACACACACACACACACACACACTCAGACAGACAAACACACACACACACACACTTTGAACTTTAGCTTCAAGCTGACACAACATTCAGTGACTCAACAGGAGGTTTCTCTCTGTAAGACTACACCCAGTGTGTGTGTGTGTGTGTGTGTGTGTGTGTGTGTGTGTGTGTGTGTGTGTGTGTGTGTGTGTAGGAGTTCAAACAGAGTCACCGCTGTTTCAGCTGCATTTCACACACACACACACACACACACAAACAAACACACACACACACACACACACACACACACACACACACACACACACACACACACACACATACACACACACACACAGACGCAGGATGGTTTCGCAACCCTGGAGTTTCCTTCAAAAAATGCCAAAACAGCTTTTTCTTATTACAATTGAAAAGTTAGTCAATAAGGACCAAATGTTTAGTCATGTTAAACCTGCAGTGTGTAGAATTTTGGGTTTTATTTCCTAGCAGATTTTGTAGAAAGTAATTATAATATCCATAAGTACATTTAATTTAGTGCATAATTATTATTATTTTTTTCCCTTAGAAAGGGTCTCATATATGTTCATATTTCTGCATATTTTGGACCAAGGCCTAGTGCCGCCATCTTGAAAGTGTCATAGTTGGAATGTCATCAGGTGCATTGTTTAAAATTTTGAATTGTTCTCGTCCTTGAAGGCCACTGTAGCTTCTGTTATTATTCTAAAGGGGTGGGGTTACCCAGGGAGCGCTGCATTCTAGAACTTTGTAGAACTTTCTTGATGATGTCATGTTACACGCTGCACGAGGAACTTTTAAATATTTCTGAAACAGTCTAATTTTTCCTCTGATGATCATAAATTACATGTAACAGCAAACGAGACCATCAGTGCAAAGAATGCTATTTTTATATAGTTTTTCTTAATGCCTTTGTCATGGGTATACGCTCACCCAGGAACAACAGCTGGCGTAGTGTAAAATCACTACTGCTTTTGTCCAAAGGGGGGCGCTAGAATTTTTATATACACTGAACAAAAATATAAACGCAACACTTTTGTTTTTGCTTCCATTTTTCACAAAATAACCTTCTCTCTCAAACATAGTTCACACGGGGCGCCCTTAGCTCAGTTGGTAGGGCGCCCCCCCCCCCCATGGGCCTCGGCCAGCAGCGGACCCGGGTTCGATTCCAGCCCGCGGTCGTTCTCTGCATGTCACTCCCCTCTCTGCCCCATTTCAACTCTGTCTCTACACTATCAATAAAGCATAACAATGCCAAAAAAAAATTAAAAAAAAACATTGCTCACACATCCGTCTGTCTCTAGCCCTGCGTTCCGAATCTCTTCCTCTTTCTTTTCTCTATTCTACATACTACATCTGACGATAAAAATAATCCAGTTAGGATGCAGTAGGCATACTATTGGGACATACTTTACTCTCTTATTTCATCATAACATTGCTCCTTGATCTTGCCTCTTGCTTTTATATCCGTCTCATCCCCGTTTGTTTTCATATGGAGGCTTCGTCGATGTGACGTCACTTCACGTGCGCACTGGATTGTGGGTCAGAATCGCCCAAATAGGATGCAGTTTTCAACACTAACAATCTTGGCCCGGATGAAGTAGGACATCCGGGTA
>CASHTC010001442.1:17500-32500 GCA_949357725.1 Hyperoplus immaculatus
TGCGGTTTTAAGCTTGAGTTTGGTGTTGTCGTGTTAATATTAGGCTGAATTCGAATTAATTCAATAAATAGGCCGTTTCCAGTGTAAACACCGTCTAAGATCGCGCCGACGTATGTTTGTTATGGCTCACTATGTTAATCCTGATAAACTGTTGTAAAGCAGCAAATGTTCGTGTAACAGATACAGTTTACTATAAATAGCCTACTGAAGCAGGACTGCCTCCAGTCATTACTACAGTCCCATTGATGAATGTTTGATGACTCATGCAATAAAGATCTTAATTGTTTTAATTGTGTCAAATGCCAACTCCCACCCTACCTAGACAAACTAGTATTTCGTTGCCACTGTTGTGACGCAGTTTATTTCTTCTCGCTCCGGCTGAAGGTAAGAGATCAACTCTGCTCTCATTTTTTAATAATATTAATGATCATATTTTATTATTTATAGTAGAAATCTAGTTCCAGTTGAAACAGAAAACATGTGGAATGTGTCCAAACTCATAACTCAGAGTTTGACAGGGAGCTAGAGACGAAGGAGGTGACACAGCAGTAAACAAAGATCCTCCATTTTGTTCTATGTAATAATATCATTAGTACTAGTTATGAGTGTGTTGATGCGGTAATCTACTCTGACAGTGTGCTGTTAGTTCGGTGACTGCAGTAAAGGAGCTGAGCACTTCAGCAGGAAACTTTGGACTTCTACTACAGGTATCTGACGGCTCGTTACTTTACACATTCAAGTATTTGATCAAAAAGTCAAATATGAAGTCACTTTGTAGATTAAAGTATCAGCAGTGAATGTAACACTTCACTTGAAGTCTTTACCTTCTGCTGTCTCATGGAGGAACATTTTGTTCATGTATTAAATTATAGTAAAACGTTGCATTTCCTGGGAGGTAATCCGAGATACCGACGAGGCTGAAATAGGCTATAGACTATACACAGTGCATGGGCAATTGAGGGCAGCCCCATTTTCAAATACTTTTAAATAAACTCAATACACACTGTGCATGCCATGGACTTGAACGTGACGTGATCAGTTAATCTCGGATTACCTCCCAGATGAACTGATTCAATTATTAAGCTATTAACTATCTACCATTGTTATAAATCCTTAACAAACTGCTAACAAACACTTAACAAATCATTAATAATCATTAATTAAGAGTTTACTAATGATCTATTAACGAGTTACAACGGATAGTTATTATAAAGTGTTACCATTTTGCTTTATTAAAGCTGGGGTATGTGATTTCTGATTGGTCAAAGTTAACATGAGCTGTACACTTTGACCAATCAGAGCGAGGCTCCGATTCTCTGTTCTTATTGGCTGTTGGGACTGTCCATTCACTTTGGCACGACTTTGTTGGTGTAGAGCGTGTCAGGGAGGGACCATAGGGGAGGGACCAAAGAGAACAAGTGGAGCAGTTGAGGTATTTGGATTCAAATCTCTATCCCAACTGCCATTTTCTCCCCAAATCCTCCACCCCAGCTTTAATCTGAACGTGAAAAGTCACTCAAACTGTCAGATAAATAAACACATAAACAAATAAACACAGGATTGACCAATGAAATGCAGCTGCTGTTGCTCCTCTACACACACACACACACACACACACACACACACACACACACACACACACACTTCACCTGTCATTAATGGTTTATTCATTTGGGTAACTTTGTGTTTTCTCTCCAGGTGAAAGTGTGTGTGAAGGTGATGGATCATCCAGAGGACAGAGAGGAGGGGGCCCCTCCCTCTGACACCGCTCTGTGTGGGGAACATGACGGCCAGACCAAAGCTCAGAGGTGAGAGGAGGATCTCTAACTGTCCATGACTCAAATCACTGCACCATCATTATTAACACTCAAAGCTGTGTATGTGTGTGTGTGTGTGTGTGTGTGTGTGTGTGTGTGCGTGTGTGTGCGTGTGTGTGTGTGTGTGTGTGTGTGTTCAACAGCCCAGTCTCTCCTGGATCTGGACCCAGCGTTTTGTCCTTAAAGACTTTCTGGTCAAATCCAATCAAAGGACAACAACCGTCCGCTGCAGAGAGGTAAATTGTTACTAACGTTTAAATATCACTGCACAGTCATTATTCACTCTCAAATCTGTGTGTGTGTGTTCAACAGACCAGTCTCTCCTGGATCTGGACCCAGCTGTGTGTCCTTTAAGAGTGATGATTCAAAAGATGATGTCATTGATTTTAAAGGACAAGAACCGTCCGCAGAGAGGTAAACTGTCTCTAACATTTAAATATCACTGATTACTAACAGTTACTGTAAAAACCAACTAGAAAATCCCGCGGAGATTTTGAAAGTACGGGCCGCCCTGCGCAGGTCGCCAATCCCCGCGTCGGCGGCGCCCAGCCCTTCGGCCGGGCCCGAAAGCTTCTGCGTACCTCCGGTGTGCGGGGCGTGGCCTCTAAAACTTTCTTCAGTCGGGGCTTAATAACAGCGCCCCCTAGCGGAAATTTAAAAAAAAATCCGAGAGGCTATATTGTAGAGCACCATGAGCTGTACATGTGTAATCAATTTCAAGTCAATCGGAGTCGGGTGACTTTTGTGGCGCCCCCTATGGGTTGATCGCGATAAGCTTCGAAGGACATACTACCACATGACTTCTGCACATACCCAGCAAGTTTGATGATGATAGGACCTACGGTTAAGGAGTTAGGGCCAACGTGTTATTAAGCCCCGCCCATTTGTGGCGCCCCCTATAGGTTGATCTCAATAAGCTTCGATGGACATGCAACCACATGACTTCTGCACATACCCAGCAAGTTTGATGATGATAGGACCTACGGTTAAGGAGTTATGGCCAACGTGTTATTATGCCCCGCCCCTGCGTAAACGTTTTGGTCAATGGCGGCCATGTTTTTCAAGTTGTCCTATTAATCTTTTACGGGTATGTTTATTGTAGTCCCCCGGGGCTTCACGAGAAATTTGGTGTTGATACAGTCAAATTTCCGAAAGTTGTGGATAACACGCTGTTTTTCACTTTATGCTAATTAGCGGGAAATATTCCCAGAAGAATTTTTATGGTCCCAGAGGCTTTTTTGTAGAGCACCCTAACATACACCTGTGTGAGAAATTTCAAGTCAATCGGAGTTACGGTGAGCGGGGCGTGGCCTCTCAAAGTTCTTTCGGTCGGGACTTCATAACAGCGCCCCCTAGCGGAAATGAAAAAAACTGTATAATAGCACACCCCGGGGGGTGGGGACGCACGTTGTGTGAAATTTTTGCGTTTCTAGTGTGGGAGGAGAAGCGGCTAGAAATGTGAGTAAGAAGTCAGAAGAAAGATAAGTATTGGGCATAGTAATAATTACGGGTCCCCAGTTACACTGGGGACCCGTACTTAATTAGGGCTCAGGTAGGAACCAATCTGTGGCTCTACAGGTGCTACCCGGAAAGAAAAAACTTTTTGACCACACACACACTCACACACACACACACACACACACACACACACACACACACACACACACACACACACACACACACACACACACACACACACACACACACACACACAGAATCTCTGGGCTTAAATTATTGGCTAAATTAACCTTTTTGATTAAATCTATACTGTTTCTTTAACAGGACTGGACCCAGCGTTTCTCACTTAAAGAGTTTCTGGTCAAATCCAACCAAAGGACAAGAACAGTCGGCTGCAAAGAAGTAAACTGTCTCTAACATTTAAATATCACTGATTACTTACTGTTACTGTAAAAATCAATTAGGGCTCAGGTAGGAACCAGATTGTAGCCCCTTTTACACAGCCAGTGAAAGCCGGGAATATGCCGGAATTTCGGCCCTCCGCCCTGCTGTTTAAATGCGACCGTTGCGGAACGGGGGAAGAAAGGTGCGAGAGATTGTTCCGGGAATTTTACTACCTCGGGGGGGAGAGAGAGAGAGAGAGAGAGGTAGTAAGATTCCCGACACAATCAGTTCCGCCTCTCTGTTTAAATGCTCCAGCTTGTTGTTGCGGAACAGGGGGGCGTTTGACGTTCCATAGCCTACGTTCTAAACATGCGACCATGTTAGCAGTTGAAGGACGTGTGTTTAACATTAACCACGGCGGCCTGATGTCCCGTAAAAATCACCAAATAAAAGGAACGGCGTATAAACTATCTGATCATGAGGTCCGTTGCTCAATCCAAACCCCCGCGCTTCATTTTGAAGAGTGTATGAGTCTATTTCTGCCCAGGGGAAGTTGTGCAATGAAGTGGGAAAGCTAGGCTAGGCTAAGCTAGGCTGCGACCGGATCACCGCCGCTATTATTAGTCTAAATCTGAGCGTATATCCACACTTTTTGTCTACAGTAACGTGACTTCACACACTGTGTGTATGTCTGAATGGCAGAGCGCTGCCCTCAAAGAGACTCGCTCACAGCCAACCTGTCACACACACACACACACACACACACACACACACACACAGGTGACGCAGTGAGCGGAGTGATTTTGTCAGTTTGGTTAACAGTCCCAGAGATGTTGGACTCAGCGCGTAGCGAGATCAACCGGCATATCACGGGGACAGTAAAATACGGCCCTCTTACTGCAAGCTCCAGCACTTCTGCTCTCAATTCACCCGGCCAGTGTTGTTGTTGTAAAGCAGCTGACCGGCGCGGCGCTAAATGTTTACGTCACACCTGACGCTGCTTACAAGCACCTCTTTCATTCCGGAACGCTGTGTAAAAGGGGCTACTGATGCGCCAGCAGGCCGGCGTTGCTTGGTTCTGTGTAAATCGCTGGGGCGACTGTGGCTCAGTTGGTAGAGAGGGTCGGCTGATGATCAAAGGGTTGGAGGTTCGATCCCCGCCCTGCCACCTGTGTCATGGTTGTTGTGTCCTTGGGCAAGACACTTCACCCACCTTGCCTCGTGTGAATGTCGATAGATAGCCTGCTATCGGTGTATGAATGTGTGTGTGAATGGTAATGTGGGAAAGGAAAACAGGTCTCCCTTGTAAAAGAGTCTTCGGTCTCAATGGGATTTACCTGGAGAAATAAAGGTTAAAAAAAAACACAGAAGCAAGCAAAGCCGGCATTTTGGAGTGATGTTGTTCCGTCAATATGCCGCAATCTATGTGTAAAAGGGGCTTCTGGTTCCACAGGTGCTACCCGGAAAGAAAAAAACTTTTTGACCACTGCACAGCTCTGGTCTGTTAACACGGGCAGAGGACAGATTATCTCTCTGATTATTTTAGCGGAGAACAGCGGCCATCTGACAGTTAAAAAAATAAAGAAAAATAAAAGGTGAGACTACTGAGCTTAAGTGTAAATCGGCTGCTAAAATGTTAACACATTCGCAGAGAAAAAAGGCAAACACAAGCACAGCAGATGCATGATGTGTGGCCCAGGCGATAGTACAGAGGACGGTCATGTTGTGCTGTTGCTGTTGGCTTTTAATTACATCTCAAATGATCGCAAATAGATTAAATTCAAGCCAGAAAATTAGACGCTCGCTAAGCGGAGAATCGAAAATTTTAACATCGTCGGTGAAAAACTGGGAGCAGGCAACTCGACCAATCAGAACTCTTCAGCGCTGCAGCCCCGCCCTAAAGGTTCCTGAACCTTTGTAAAGTCCCAACCCCCAAACAGGATCTTTTTCTGGGGTAAGAAAGGTTCCGGGAACTACAGTTTAGACCCTAGTTCCTGCAGTGGAAACGGGTGTTGAGGAAATGGCAAGTAAACCTAACAAATGTTTTTAATTGTAAGTAAGACTTGGAATCGCATTCATCAATAAGTCTATCCATGGTACAGAATCTCTGGGCTTAAAGCATTGGCTAAATGAACCTTTTTGATTAAATCTATACTGTTTCTTTAACAGGATCCATTTTACTGGAGCCAGCGTTTTGTCCTTAAAGACTTTCTGGTCAAATCCAATCAAAGGACAACAACCGTCCGCTGCAGAGAGGTAAATTGTTACTAACGTTTAAATATCACTGCACAGTCATTATTCACTCTCAAATCTGTGTGTGTGTGTTCAACAGATCAGTCTCTCCTGGATCTGGACCCAGCTGTGTGTCCTTTAAGAGTGATGATTCAAAAGATGATGTCATTGATTTTAAAGGACAAGAACAGTCCGCAGAGAGGTAAACTGCCACTAACATTTAAATATCACTGATTCATGTTTTAAACGTTTATTTTCATCATGGTTCTTCTTCACGGTCATGTATATTCTCACATGTGAAAGCTGCTCAGTGTAACTACTGTGTTGATTTAAGGGAAGGATTTGAAACTTACGAAAAATGAAACACTGAGATCTCCAGTTTTTAAACCTAAGGAAGAGCTATAAGAACTATCCCTTCATGTTTAATAATAATAATAATAATAATAATAATAATAATAATAATAATAATTTATAAGATTTATATAGCGCTTTTTTGGAGGTCACTCAAAGACGCTTCATTTCCACTGAATGGTTCAGTCTGGTTTGATATGTCACGCAATTATTTGCATTTCAACTGTGAAGTTGTGAATTGTACCCAAATAATGGTACCGTCCTATTCTGGTCCCAAGAGGGTGGAGCTACACACACTGCAGTCTGTTGATTGGTCTACAGAATCGTAATTTTCATGCAACAGGAGTATTAAAACGAGAAACACAAGAACTGCTCTCTGCAATCTCTTTGGTATGAGAGGATGTCACCAAAGTAAATGTACTGGTGACATGGAAATTCAAGTCACATCTAGGGTTACCATTCCATACCAAACCTCGGCCTCACACTCACATTCTAACACATTCACAGTGGAGCTGCCCAGTCCAACCAGTCTGATAGAACAAGACAATGACCAGCTTAGGGCCAATTGCCTGACAGTTCACCATCAGCAGAGGGATTTAATAATAGTTTTCAAATTCACAAACAAGGCGATTATCACATCAGTCTGTGTCTGTGATTGAGGATCTCCACTCCACAGCGTTTGACCCATGGTTTAAACTGTGAAGTCACTGGTTTTTACTATTACATGGTGTGTTCCTCGTGTTCCAGTCATGCTCAACCAATCAGAAGTAAATGTCCACTAACAGTTGGCCTTTGAGACAACAGATGGTCAACAAAAGAAGGCTTGTGTTCGGCCTGTGGTGGAACAGTGGCCACACCACAAACCAACACTGTAAACAGCAGCACAGGCAGCGATATGGCGAATAAATCGGAAAAAAGTGGAGATGCTCTCGCCCGGTCTGGATTTGACCAAGACACAGCCTTTTTGTAGCCGAGGGGTTACTGCACATGACACTTAAGCGCACATCAGCGGTTAAATTCAAACCGGCGATCTTTGTTACAGGTAAATCCCTTTCTCTCTCCCCAGAGCTCTCTTTGCTGCATTCCCCAGGAGTCTGCCCCTGCCCCAGGCCATTCCTGGGTATGTTCCGCAGACCCCTGGAGGGTTTGGGTAACCTTAACCCCAGATACAATGGGAACTAATTTTCTATGGTTTCTCCACAGAGTCGACCAGAAGGTCTCAGAGGGTCCCAGTGGTCGCTCTGCCCAGCAGCAACAAACACACCTGGACTCCACATTCATGGTCTGTACATGTACAACTACTTTCTGTAGTTACTGTTCTGTTCACAACAACCTTCATGGTTTGCTGTTTAGAATAGTGGACTGTTAGTCTGAACCACATGGATCTGATATTTTCTCCACGCTGTTAGTTTGATCGTGTTGTTTATATAATATTCTGTTCCAGCTGCTGGAGGAAAACATCGTCACGTTTGTGAAGAACGAGCTGAAGAGGATGCAGAAGCTCCTGAGTCCAGATTACCCAGAATGCTTAGAGGGTCAGAGTGAGGATGAGGAGAAAGAGCAGAGGAAGAGCAGCAGAGAGGAATTTCTGAAGATCACACTGGACTTCCTGAAGAGCATGAAACAGAAAGAGCTGGCTGACCTTCTGTGGAGAAGTAAGAGGATTTCTCTAAAGTTTAACATGATGGTCAAATGGGACATTTACTGAGGTCTCCAGAGTGACAAAATGTAAAAAAAAAATGTTTATATATGTTTATAATTTCATTGTGAACCACTCATTGATCCAATCTCTTGTGTATCCATTCAGGAAGTAATTCTGGAGTTTGTCAGCGTGAACTGAAGTCCACCCTGCAGAAGAAGTTCCAGTGTGTGTTTGAGGGGATCGCTAAAGCAGGAAACCCAACCCTTCTGAATCAGATCTACACAGAGCTCTACATCACAGAGGGAGGGACTGGAGAGGTCAATGATGAACATGAGGTCAGACAGATTGAAACAGCATCCAGGAAACCACACAGACCAGAAACAACCATCAGACAAGAAGACATCTTTAAAGCCTTACCTGGAAGAGATGAAACAATCAGAACAGTGATGACAAAGGGAGTGGCTGGCATTGGGAAAACAGTCTTAACACAGAAGTTCACTCTGGACTGGGCTGAAGACAAAACCAACCAGGACATACAGTTCACATTTCCTTTCACTTTCAGAGAGCTGAATGTGCTGAAAGAGAAAAAGTTCAGCTTGGTGGAACTTGTTCATCACTTCTTCACTGAAACCAAAGCAGCAGGAATCTGCAGCTTTGAAGAGTTCCAGGTTGTGTTCATCTTTGACGGTCTGGATGAGTGTCGACTTCCTCTGGACTTCAACAACACTGAGATCCTGACTGATGTGACAGAGTCCACCTCAGTGGATGTGCTGCTGACAAACCTCATCAGGGGGAAACTGCTTCCCTCTGCTCGCCTCTGGATAACCACACGACCTGCAGCAGCCAATCAGATCCCTCCTGACTGTGTTGACGTGGTAACAGAGGTCAGAGGGTTCAATGACCCACAGAAGGAGGAGTACTTCAGGAAGAGGTTCAGAGATGATGAGGAGAAGGCCAACACAATCATCTCTCACATCAAGACATCACAAATCCTCCACATCATGTGCCACATCCCAGTCTTCTGCTGGATCACTGCTACAGTTCTGGAGGATTTGTTTAAGAACAGAGAGGGAGGAGAGCTGCCCAAGACCCTGACTGAGCTGTTCATCCACTTCCTGGTGGTTCAGGCCAAACTGAAGAACACCAAGTATGATGGAGGAGCTGAGACGGATCCACACTGGAGTCCAAAGAGCAGGGAGATGATTGAGTCTCTGGGAAAACTGGCTTTTGAGCAGCTGCAGAAAGGAAACCTGATCTTCTATGAATCAGACCTGACAGAGTGTGGCATCGATATCACAGCAGCCTCAGTGGTCTCAGGAGTGTTCACACAGATCTTTAAAGAGGAGAGTGGACTGTACCAGGACAAGGTGTTCTGCTTCGTCCATCTGAGCGTTCAGGAGTTTCTGGCTGCTCTTCATGTCCATCTGACGTTCATCAACTCCGGAGTCAATCTGATGTCAGAAGAACAAACAACCTCCCAGGAATCTGCAGGGACACAGTTCTACCAGAGTGCTATTGACAAGGCCTTGCAGAGTCCAAATGGACACTTGGACTTGTTCCTCCGCTTCCTCCTGGGTCTTTCTCTGCAGTCCAATCAGAATCTCCTGCGAGGTCTGATGACACACACAGGAAGTAGCTCGAAGACCAATCAGGAAACAGTGGAGTACATCAAGAAGAAGATCGAAGAGAACCTCTCTGCAGAGAAAAGCATCAATCTGTTCCACTGTCTGAATGAACTGAAGGATCGTTCTCTAGTGGAGGAGATCCAACAGGCCCTGAGATCAGGACGTCTCTCCACAGATACACTGTCTCCTGCTCAGTGGTCAGCTCTGGTCTTCATCTTACTGTCATCAGGAGAAGAGCTGGATGTGTTTGACCTGAAGAAATACTCTGCTTCAGAGGAGGTTCTTCTGAGGCTGCTGCCTGCGGTGAAAGCCTCCAACAAAGCTGTGTAAGTAGGATGTATTCACCAATACATTATCAACATGTTTCAACTGAAGAAAAAAAACAATAACTCTTTTCCTTACTGTTGTCTCTCCAGGCTGAGTGGCTGTCACCTCTCAGAGAGAAGCTGTGAAGCTCTGGCCTCAGTTCTCAGCTCCTCCTCTAGTCTGAGAGAGCTGGACCTGAGTAACAACGAGCTGCAGGATTCAGGAGTGAAGCATCTCTCGGCTGCATTGAAGAGTCCACACTGTAAACTGGAAACCCTCAGGTCAGTCAGAGATAATGCACCAATTCAACTGATTACCATTTGACATTAGTTTGTAACAAGTTAACCTGTGTAGGATTGTGTCTGCTACGACGATTCCTCAAAATATCTTTTATAAACTTCAGCAGTTTTTTCAAGTAAATAGACTCAAAAAATTTGAACTTTCTCTCCTTTTTATTTTTTTTGTAATTATTTTATTCCTCTGATCATTTTTTGACATTTAATCTAAACATGGTTCTAATATGTCGTGGCTATTTTAATTCCCTTGATAAATGAAAAAATAAACCATAAATTTGTCAATTATATTTAATAATCAAATACACAGTACACAGAGATCTTTCACAGCTTTTGGACAGAGTTCCTCTCACCATGGATGGCTGAGGAGTCTGACCCAAATAAACAGTTCCTTATTGCTTCTCGTGAACCACACCCAACAAACAGCTATTTATTGCTTTCATTAACAACACCTCCAGTTGAATAATCCTTCTCTAAACTTCCTAAGTCAGAAATACAATATAACTGAATATATGTTGAATATTTGAGTGCACACAGTTACTACTATCTGTATGTATGTGTGTGTGTGTGTGTGTGTGTGTGTGTGTGTGTGTGTGTGTGTGTGTGTGTGTGTCTCTACAGGTTGTCAGGTTGTCTGATCACAGAGGAAGGCTGTGTTTCTCTGGCCTCAGCTCTGTGCTCCAACCCCTCCCATCTGAGAGAGCTGGACCTGAGCTACAACCATCCAGGAGACTCAGGGGTGAAGCTGCTGGAGGATCCCCTCTTGAGACTGGAGACTCTCAGGTATGAAGAGACACCAAGAGCTCACACACTGTTGCTCTGCTACACTGCTGTCAGTCTGATAGAGGAGGAAGAGTTGGGGACAGTTTCTCATATGACCCTGACACACCAATGGTGTTTTCCACATACATGTGCTGGCTAAAAATGCTTATGTGTGTTAAAGTGCAGGCCCCGTGGCGTCTGCCCAGATAGAAAGCTTGTACAACATTTAGTGATGATAGGTCGGAAATCCATAAAGTAGATGCTACGTGACTGTATTTCTGTTTATGCAAATTAGGTAAAACATTTATTAATGGCTAACCCCTATGTTGTGGTGCACCATGAGCTCTGTTCGTGTATGAGAAATTACAAGTCAATCAAAGTCTGGGGGTAAGGGGCGTGGCCTGTCAAACATAGCCTTTTAGAGCTATCGTTTTTTCAGTTGTGGCGCCCCCTATGAGTTTGGCTCGAAAAGCCTTAGGGGACATGCTACTACACTTGTTATCCACATATCCAGCAAGTTTTATGATGGTAGGACTTACTGCATCGTGATTATTTTGATGTTGATTGAGTAAAATTTGAAAAAGTTGTCCTGAAAAAACGCTTTTTCAGTTTAGGCCAATTAGCAAAAAATATTTCTAGGCGGACTTATATGGTGCGGGACGAGTTTGAGCTAGAAAAAAGAGGTGGAAGATATGGGGGATAACAATAAGTGCAGATCCTCAATACTTGAGGGCCTGAACTCAATGATGAGCTGCCCAAGATCATAGTAAACTGAAGATTTAAAATATGAAGTTCTGTGAAATTTTTAAAAGTGCAATCACAACAACCGCAATTATTTACAGGCTTTGTAAATTAGAGTTACAATGTGTGTGCTAAATGAACCTATTTGCATTTACTCCTCCCCATATTTTGCACATTTTAGAAGAAACGCCTGATGTTGCATATTCATTATGGCAAACGTACTAATGGAGATTTCGTGTTATTTGACACACAATCCTTAGTGCGCAACATGTGGGTTTTCTTGTATGTATTTCAGTTTTACAGAATAACTTCCAGTGTTATGTCTGGCAGAGCAGTGGAGGCTAAATGCTGCTGAAGGGTCACTGAATGATGACGCTGATTCCTCATCACTCACTGATGTCATCTCAGAGTGGTAACAGTGGTAATGAAAATGTAAATCAGCCCGGCACACTTTGTCTCGACTGGGCCTGAAGAGCCAGAGGAAAAGAGCCATAAGCTAATGTAGTGTCCATGTGTGCGTCTAAATGAGGATGTCCTGGTCTGACCCCCCCCCCCCTCTCCTTTCAGGGTGGAGCCTGCTGGAGTCCAATGGCTGACACCAGGTCTGAAGAAGTGTAAGTGTGTTTATAATGTTCATAATCATCAAACTGTCAATCAATGAACAGATGATGGATTAATAACTGCTGCTGTGTTGTGTCTCGTTCTCTCCATCAGATTCCTGTAAACTCACACTGGACGCAAACACATTACACATGAGACTTAAACTGTCTGACAACAACAGGACGGTGACACTGGTATGGAAGGAGGAGCAGCCATATCCTGATCATCCAGAGAGGTTTGAGGACTGCACTCAGCTGCTGTGTAGAGATGGTCTGATTGGTCGCAGTTACTGGGAGGTCGAGTGGAGCGGAGAGGTTTTTATATCAGTGAGTTACAGAGGAATCAGCAGGAAAGGAACCGGTGATGACTGTGTGTTTGGATGGAATGATCATTCCTGGAGTCTGGTCTGCTCTGATGATCGTGGTTACTCTGTCCGTCACAATAACAAATCAACATCCATCTCCTCCTCCACTGTCTCTCACAGAGTAGCAGTGTATGTGGACTGTCCTGCTGGCTCTCTGTCCTTCTACAGTGTCTCCTCTGACTCACTGATCCACCTCCACACCTTCAACACCACATCCACTGAGCCTCTGTATCCTGGGTTTGTGTTCTGGTTGTCTGGTGCCTCAGTGTCTCTGTGTTCACTGTAGGAGGGATAGTCTGTACGGAAGTAAGATGGTGGCGCGCACAGTCTCGGTGTCTCGCAGCTCTGTGTTTTTTCTTTTATTTTGTTTGTTTCGTATGTCTTTTCATTCAGTAATCATGTCTACAGTCGCCAGGAGTACTCGACATTGGATACACTATCAGAGTTAAAATATCATTAGAGTCAAGCCACTCATGAGGCATTCCAAACGCCATAGCAAGGTCACCGGTCGCTCCGTGGATTGCTGTCGCACCCGCAGGCGGCAAAGAGACAGGAAACAAAAGTGAGGCTGCCGGTCCGGACTACTAGCCAGACTGAGGAAAACCCCAAACAAGCCTCCCCTCCTGAGTATGTTTCTCACCAGTACACGATCCTTGATCCACAAAATGGACGAGCTGGAACTACTCATGGAGGGTGATCGATATGTTCGAGACTGCTGTGTTAGCATCCGTTCCACCTCGCAACCACAGTCAGTGGACTCTTCAGGTCAGCTCTGGCAGCACTGTACAGGTCTCTGTTCCCAGACTGAAACAGTGACCTGTACAGTGCTGCCAGAGCTGACCTGAAGAGAGGAATCAGGAAAGCAGAAGCAGAGTACAGAAAGGATTGAAAGCCACACCACCCCAGCCCCATCTAGTCTCCACCTCCCAGGTGGAACGGATGCTAACAAAGGTGAACCCCAGGAAAGCTTCTGGGCCTGACAGTGTTCCGGGGGAAGGTACTCAGGGCCTGCGCTGCACAACTTTCGGCAGGTCTTCATCACAATCTTCAACCCCTCCCTGACACAGTCCACCATCCCAGTACCGACAAAATCAACCACCGTCAGCCACAAGGACTACCGCCCAGTTGCACTCACACCCACCATCACCAAGTGCCTGGAACAGCTGGTCCTTAACCACATCAGGACCTGCCTCCCTTCCTCCTTCGACCCTCACCAGTACGCTTACAGAGCGAACAGGTCGACAGAGGACGCAGGGATTCTGATTCTGTGTGTAACCGGTGTATAAGTTATATTTCTCCAAGAATCCTTTTATATCCTTTATACACTTCTGTATAAATGTAAATTAGTTTTGAGAGCTTTTATTTTGATACCTTGGGATGTTTGATTCTGTTGTTACCCGCGAGGTCACTTCCTGTTTATTTTGCGCTATCCTCTACATTTGGCGATTGCCATACTAAAGAGAGGTAAGAATGTACAGTGCTCCTCTGAATGAGTGTATAAAAGTGATTAAACATGGTAAAACTAGTAACCGATATGTAAATAATATTCCTTGGAGGTTGCAGTCGCTGTTTACTGATGTAAAGACGCTTGTTTTAGTGTGTAAATGTTCTTTTATATCCAGTATGGCAGTTTTTGTTGTATGATGGAATCTCATGAGTGCATGTGTGACACACATCTTTAATGGCCGTGCTGGTATTTGTTTGTTTGCACCCACTCAGACAAAGAACAAAGACTCCTTCAGCTGGCAAAGCAGTTGTCTACGACTCACAATCATTTAAGACACAATGCAGATTTAGCCGAAGCAGCAGCAGGCCGGCTACATGTACACTATCACAGTTACAGATATCTTTCAAGTTTTTGTAACAAATTAGATTGAAAAGCTTCTTCTATAAGAGCCTTTTATTAAAAGTGCAGTGTCTAGAATTTATTGCCATTCTTTAGAACAGACTTGGTACAAAACGGAATATAATATTCAGAAGTGTGTTTAAATTTGTGTAAAATCCCTTGAAAATAAAAGTTGTTGTGTTTTGTATGACCTAGAATGAGCCTTTTATATCTACATAGGAGCGGGGCGCTGAGGCCGCCATGTTGCACCGCCATGTTTCTACAGTAGCACAGAACGGACAAACTTAACAGCCATTTTATATATAGTGGGCAGTGGTAGTGGAACTCTGACCCACAGCTGTGAATGATCTCTGTGTACTCTGTATTTGGTTATTAAATATAACAAAATACATTTTGATGGTTTATTCATTAATTTCTCAATGGTATTCAAATTGCCTTGACATACAAAAAATTTGTTTGCACATGGTGTAGAGAACAAAAGGGAGGAGACAGTGCTCTTTAGACTGAGTTTCGGATTGGTAGTGAGGTCTCAGGTTCCTCCCAGTAACCATGAGGTCTCAGGTTCCTCCCAGTAACCAT
>CASHTC010001442.1:36669-41669 GCA_949357725.1 Hyperoplus immaculatus
CACACACACACACACACACACACACACACACACACACACACACACACACACACACACACACACACACACACACACACACACACACACACACCCGAATCATCCAGACAGAAGTTAACGGACTTACAAACGGACATGTACATATTGGACACAAGGGAAGTGTTAAACTTTCTGTATGATTTTTTTTATTTTTTTTTTTGCTTATTTTTTTTCTCCAATACATTGTGCTTCTAATGATTTTGAAGATTTAAAGCTATGTACTTTCCTCTTACCCTCCCCCCCCCACACACACCCCTCACCTCACCTCCCCTCCCACCTCCCCTCCCCCCCTGATTCACACTTGTTGATTTTCTGTCTTTCGGTGTTAAACATAGAATGTGAATTTCATCTGAGCACTTGGCAAAAAAAAATAATTCTAAAAAAAAACCTGCTTCTCGCTGTACATGTATCTGCACTTGTTTAAGAAAAGGAAAAAAATCGCCAAAATACAGTTTCAGAACTTGTAATAATAAGTCCAGTGTCTGTGTTTTTTTTGACGTTTCTGCTTTTAAAGGTGCTCCGAGGAACTTTCTAGTTTGTGTTAAATTCTAGCGCCCCCCTTTGGACAAAAGCGGTAGTGATTTTACACTACGCCCCAGCTGTTGTTACCTGGGTGAGCGTATATATATATATATACCCATGACAAAGGCATTAAGAAAAACTATATAAAAATAGCATTCTTTGCACTGATGGTCTCGTTTGCTGTTACATGTAATTTATGATCATCAGAGGAAAAATGAGACTGTTTCAGAAATATTTGAAAAGTTCCTCAGAGCAACTTTTTAAGGAGTAAAATAATCCCGATATACATTTAAAGGTGGAGTCAGTGATTCTGGAGAACGCTTGTTGTTAAAATCACTTTTTGTACAAAATCAGTGAATATCTCCTCATGATCCGCTACCTGTCTGTACTGTGTGTGCACTGAAAATAAATCCAGTGTTAATACACAGCCTAGGCTCTGTAAACTGGTATGTAAACAAAGGGGTCTCACCGTATATATGGCAACATGCCCGTTTACAGAGCCTAGGCTGAGTATTAACACTAAAATTCAGCGCACACACACAGAGTACAGACAGGTAGTGGATCATGAGGAGATATTCACTCAGTACAGACAGGTAGTGGATCATGAGGAGATATTCACTCAGTACAGACAGGTAGTGGATCATGAGGAGATATTCACTCAGTACAGACAGGTAGTGGATCATGAGGAGATATTCACTCAGTACAGACAGGTAGTGGATCATGAGGAGATATTCACTCAGTACAGACAGGTAGTGGATCATGAGGAGACAGACAGGTAGACAGACAGACAGACAGGTAGTGGATCATGAGGAGATATTCACTCAGTACAGACAGGTAGTGGATCATGAGGAGGTATTCACTCAGTACAGACAGGTAGTGGATCATGAGGAGATATTCACTCAGTACAGACAGGTAGTGGATCATGAGGAGATATTCACTCAGTACAGACAGGTAGTGGATCATGAGGAGATATTCACTCAGTACAGACAGGTAGTGGATCATGAGGAGACAGACAGGTAGACAGACAGACAGACAGGTAGTGGATCATGAGGAGATATTCACTCAGTACAGACAGGTAGTGGATCATGAGGAGACAGACAGGTAGCAGACAGACAGGTAGTGGATCATGAGGAGATATTCACTGATTTTGACAACAAGCGTTCTCCAGAATCACTGACTGTAAACGGTTTGGCCTCTGGTTAGCTGAGATTGTGTTTCAGTCGTGATGCAATACCTTCAACTGGCTTCCAGGAAAAGAGAGAGGGGGAGGGTGTGTGTGTGTGTGAGAGAGAGAGGGTGTGTGTGTGTGAGAGAGAGAGAGAGAGAGAGGGTGTGTGTCTGAGAGAGGGATTGTGTGTGTGTATGTGTCTGAGAGAGGGTGTGGGTATGTGTGAGAGGGAGGGAGGGAGAGAGTGTTTGTGTGTGTGTGAGCGAGAGAGACAGATTGTGTAAGAGGGAGCGCGTGTGCGTGTTTGTGAGAGAGGGTGTGTGTGTGTGTGTGTGTGTGTGTATATCTGAGAGAGACGGGGAGTGTGTGAGAGAGAGAGAGTGTGTGCCTATGTGTGTTGCGTAAATGTTTGGTACAGTAAATCATTGCTGTGTGTGTGCCTCGTGTGTGTGTGTGTGGGGGGGGGGGGGATGGGGGGGTTTATAAATACCCTGGTTGGAATAGCTTCAAAGTGTTTCGCCCGCTGTGTGTCTAAACCAGTTCTCTCTGCCTCACGTATCTGTGTGACAGCCATGCCACGTGAAAACTGACCCTGCATTCCAATCTCCATACTCCCCTACTATTTAGTATGCCAGGAAAAGATTTACCCTGTGTTCCAAATCACATACTTTTTCTTTTTACTACACTACATACTAAAGTACAGAAGAGTTTTAGTCTTTTTACTACACTACATACTAAAGTACAGAAGAGTTTTAGTCTTTTTACTACACTACATACTAAAGTACAGAAGAGTTTTAGTCTTTTTACTACACTACATACTAAAGTACAGAAGAGTTTTAGTCTTTTTACTACACTACATACTAAAGTACAGAAGAGTTTTAGTCTTTTTACTACACTACATACTAAAGTACAGAAGAGTTTTAGTCTTTTTACTACACTACATACTAAAGTACAGAAGAGTTTTAGGGCCACAGACAGGAGAGGAAAAAAAAAATCGGATAAGGAAGATTTTTTTTTTTTTCATTGTGTCGAGAAATGTCAATAATAAAAGACGAATACTCCAAAATGCTATTGGAGTTAGTGGGGCATTTATGCATTTTCAGCATACTACAATTGACGTGCATGTATTGGGACATCCTAAATCTTGTTCTGGTGTACTAAATAGTAGGGAAGTATGGGGATTGGAACGCAGGGTTAGGATGTCCCAATACAGGCACGTCAATTGTAGTATGCTGAAAATACATAAATGCCCCACTAACTCCAATAGCATTTTGGAGTATTCGTCTTTATTCTTGACATTTCTTGACATAATGAGAAATACATCTTCCTTATCTGATTTTTTTTCTCTCCTGTCTGTGGCCCTAAAACTCTTCTGTACTTCAGTATGTAGTGTAGTAAAAAGACTAAAACTCTTCTGTACTTTAGTATGTAGTGTAGTAAAAAGACTAAAACTCTTCTGTACTTTAGTATGCAGTGTAGTAAAAAGACTAAAACTCTTCTGTACTTTAGTATGTAGTGTAGTAAAAAGACTAAAACTCTTCTGTACTTTAGTATGTAGTGTAGTAAAAAGACTAAAACTCTTCTGTACTTTAGTATGTAGTGTAGTAAAAAGACTAAAACTCTTCTGTACTTTAGTATGTAGTGTAGTAAAAAGACTAAAACTCTTCTGTACTTTAGTATGTAGTGTAGTAAAAAGACTAAAACTCTTCTGTACTTTAGTATGTAGTGTAGTAAAAAGACTAAAACTCTTCTGTACTTTAGTATGTAGTGTAGTAAAAAGAAAGAGTGTGTGATTTGGAACGCAGGGTGAATTTTTGTGTTAATACACAACCTATGCTCCGTAAAAACTGGCATGTTGCCATAGCTACGGTGGGTCCCCCTTTGTTTACAGACCAGTTTACAGAGCCTAGGCTGTGTATTAACAATGGATTCATTTCCAGCGAACACACAGTACAGACAGGTAGTGGATCATGAGGAGATATTCACTGATTTTGACGAATTAATTTTTTTATACAGGTAAATCCAATTGAGACCGGAGACTCTTAAAGGAATACTTCATCCATACGGAACCGGCGTTCTATCATTATAAAATCACTATTATAATATAATGAATGAGGTTTTTCTTCCCTCAGTCTTCCCTCAGTCTTCCCTTGGCCCAGCTGTCCTGTTAATCCTAACCCATACTGTGATGTCACAAGAAGGAAAATGTAGGGTTAGACAGTGAGACCATAAAACACTCTTTCTGCCTTTTCTCAGGCTAGGATGATCCGATTTAATTTTTTCTTTGCACATTTATACTACATAGGATCTCAGAGTTCAATACACCTTCATATTCCAACCGGTGAAGTAGGCCTTTAAGTGAAACAGTAACTTTTCAGGAAGCTTTCTAACTTCTAACAGTGTTCCAGGGATCACATTTTCCTGTGAGGAAAGTTTGTTTTTATTCAGTTATGAGAATAAACCTTTGAAAATGTTTCACTTCTCTGACACACACAAAGTTACACACTGCACCTTTAAAAGATTATAGAAGAAATTCCGTTGAGCTGGTCCATACTGTAGTCACACACACACACACACACACACACACACACCCCTCTACACACACACACAGACACACACTCCTGGACCAACTCCCCAATTCCACTGAAAACATATTGCAGACATTATGTCAGTAGTGGCGGGGGCTGTCTAGCTTTTCGTCACCAGTATTTCCACATAACTCGCTCTGTAAGGATTACCATTTGTGTGTGTGTGTGTGTGTGTGTGTGTGTGAGTGAGAGAGAGAGACTCTGTGTGTGTTAGAGTGAAAGAGTGTGTGTCAGTGTGTGTGTTAGAGTGAGAGAGTGTGTGTCAGTGTGTGTGTGGGAGAGGGAGACTGTGTGTATATGTGGTTGTGTGTGTGTGAAATTTTGGGCCGTGGGGTGATGAATCCAAACCAGTTTTTCAAGCAGCTCATTCAGAATAATATGGCTCCTCGTCTCACTGGAAAAACTGGTTTATGTTGATGTTTTTAGGAAAGTTTTTGGCCTTATTTTGCTTAATTTGCGACTACCACAGTTAAATCTAGGCAATGCAGGTGAATAGGGTTTAACATTAACAATATGAAGGTGTATTGAACTCTGAGATCCTATGTAGTATAAATGTGCAAAAAATAAATTAAATCGGATCATCCTAGCCTGAGAAAAGGCAGAAAGAGTGTTTTATGGTCTCACTGTCTAACCCTACATTTTCCTTCTTGTGACATCACAGTAAGGGTTAGGATTAACAGGACAGC
>CASHTC010001442.1:61669-64169 GCA_949357725.1 Hyperoplus immaculatus
GCAGACCCGGGTTAGAATCCAGCCCGGGTCGTTCTCTGCATGTCATTCCCCTCTCTATCTGCATGTCTGTCTGTCTGTCTGTCTGTCTGTCTGTCTGTCCTCTTCACAGCAGACCCGGGTTAGAATCCAGCCCGGGTCGTTCTCTGCATGTCATTCCCCTCTCTGACACAGTTCATCTCTGTCTCTACAACACTGTCTAATAAAGAAAAAAATGCCCAAAAAAAATTAAAAATAATAGTTGTTTTAAAGCATTCTGGGGATAATTCATATTTGTGGAAAAAAAGAAAGCAAAAAATTTAATTTTAAAATATTTTGTGTGTCACATAAAGCATAAAAATGCCAAAAAATATATTTAAAACAAATTATAATTTGTTAATGGAAATGAGGGTTTTTATTTTAATTTTATAATAAACTAAACCTGACTGTGAAACACTTTTGCTTCTTGATGCAGAATGTTTAGCCTTGAGTTATCACTTCCGCTTTGTAACTGTCAAAGGATTTTCCCGCCTTTTTTCTGGCTCTCACACACACACACACACACACACACACAGAGACACACACACACACACACACACACACACACACACACACACACACACACACATACACACACACACACACACACACACATTATATCTGTTAAACTTCCCCTTTCACACCCAATGACAGTGTATGGGACGGCTTCGTGTATTATTAATACACACACACATATAGCGTCATGTTGTTGTTGTTGTTGTAACCAATACACAAGTGTTCACACGGCCTCGGCTGCTTCCTCAACCTAAACCACAACTATCTGAAAGGGAAGTTTAACAGATATAGTGTGTGTGTGTGTGTGTGTGTGTGTGTGTGTGTGTGTGTGTGTGTGTGTGTGTGTGTGTGTGTGTGTGTGTGTGTGTGAGATAAGCAGTCTGATATATATAATGTATGTGACACTGTTTGACACACACCAGTGGTTGACACTAACGGTTGCCCGCTTGCCCGGGGCAACTGAAAATAATGTTTGGGCAAGTTGAGATTGCTTCTTGGTTGCCCGGACGGGCAAGTGGATTTTAGAGGGTTTGTCTGTAGTCTAGGCTATGTATTCATGTGTTTTACAGTCTGCAAAACATTTTTTTCCCGCTAACTCACACACAATATATCGGCTATATTCGCAATTGAGCAGCTGCGCGCTGCAGCCAGCAGCATCACGGTCGCTCTTTCGCACTCGATCTCTCTCTCTCTCTCTCTCTCTCTCTCTCTCTCTCACTCACACACACACACACACACACACACACACACACACACACACACAGCCTGTGTGCGCGCAGTTTCGCTGTCTACGTTCCGAAAGCCGGCTCTATTCTACGGACCTGGTTCCGCTATATTCAAAACCCAGAAATCAATAACGTTTGAGCTTGTCGATACCGCTATGGAGTCCAGTAGGCTAGGTCACATTATATAATTTTAAATATCGAGTCGGGTCATCTTCATCTAATTAGGCCTACTTCAGCGTATTATTCCATCACTGGACCGCATCATGGACTGTAAAAGTGTTCTACCTTTGACTGTCTTTGAAGAAAGTCCTTCCAACCACTCCGTCTCAAAAAAAAAAAAAAAGTCTTGTCTGCTGAGCCGCTGCCGCTGCAGACGGGCTCCGCACCGTCTCATCATTCATTCAATGCAGCGGTGATCAACAAACGAGAGACTGTAGCAAGTCCCGCAGTTAAAAAATCGGATAGTTTTTAAATGCATATTAAAATCTGCAGAATAAGACCTAGTTAGCTAAAAAAAATCGCAAACGGTTCAAATGTGATGTGTTCAGGTCGGCTCAGTAAAATGATTATTAGGCAAAGGTCAATAAAATGACATCATGATGTGTTCAAATGTAACATGAAGAAAATAAGAAATTTGATTTTTTCGCGGGAAGCTTGAATAATAGCCTACAGTTTGGGTAAAAAACTTGTTTTCCCAGCAATATAAACTAAATAGTAGGCCTAAATATGGAATTATGACCTGCTTAAAGTCCTATCCTGAGCTCTGCTCATCTTATAAGCAATTAAAGCAATAATACCAGTTCTCTTTAAACAAAATAATAGAAAGATATCGATAAAGATTTGGATTGTGGAGTCTTTATAATGGTATCAATATGAATAGAAATGAATGATCCCCCTCCTTACTTACAGTATAACTGAGCAATAGCTTTAACATGGTGGACTTTAATCATTTTATGGCACACAATCACTTTTTGGCACAATGTGACCATTTTAAATAAGTAAAAATGTTCTGTGGAAGCTAACATTAAGCTTGACTCTGAGCTAGACTGAGTTTTCTGAGCCCCTGGGCGAGGTGCATGGCAAAAAAAGGCCCTTTCACGATGCTGCAGCAGGACCAAGCGCTTGGTGTAGTGTGTGATGTCATGATATCTAGGCTCATATGAATTGTTGTTCGTTTTATGTGGTCAGGATGAGACTAGTAAGCAGTGTTTGCATTTAAGAGATAAGAGATCGCTAAAATGTAT